>JARQOC010000003.1:710440880-710487248 GCA_033576535.1 Allobates femoralis
ACATGGACAACTGAGCCTGCATTATACTGTATAGAGGGCTGTGAGGCTACGTTATATTATATGGAGGGCTGTGAGGCTGTATTATACTATATGGAGGGGCAATGAGGCTATATTATACTATATGGAGGGCTGTGAGGCTGTATTATACTATACAGAGGACTATGATGCTACTATATTTAGGATAGTAGGGGTGCATTATAATAATTGGATGACTATTGGGGCTACCTTATGAATGGGGGACTATGGGATGTAATATAATACATGGAGGACTATGGGGGTCTATTGTAATATATGGAGGAATATGGGGATACATTATAATAATTAGAGGACTATCTTGGCGGGAGGAGGAAGACCGTATATACCAGGACGGGGGACATATATACCACGATAAGGGCCATATTCCCGGAGGGAGACCATATATAGCATGATGGGAGACATATTTAAAAGGATTAGCTCCATATTCCAGTAGGATGACCATATATAGCAGGATGAGGGACATTAATACATAGACGGGTCAATTTGTGAGTCTTTATAGAACTTAGAACGTTACATGGGGCCCATACATCCGACCAACGTGTGCCCGTGGGTGGGGGGGGGGGGGCCCACCAGACTCTAGTTACGCCACTGATTCCTAAAATATATTACCGTATATAGGTCCACCCAATAACCACAACCTCTCCAGCACAAGTTTGGTTGATTAGAATAAGCTTAACAAAGTTATTCTGGAGGGACGTTTATAGTAAGATTCATGGGAATTAGCACAAGAAGTTGTGAAATGTCCATTTAATAGCTTTTTGCCATTTATCAGATGTGATGGAAATGAGATCTTTTTCTAAGGCCGGCTTCACACCATGGTTTTGTGGTGTCAGGCTGTGTCCGGTGTTTTTCTAAATACATCAGACAGACACAGCCTGATAGCTCCGGATAGAACAGAACCCTCCGATCCTGTTTTGTGCCAGAATCGGCCGTCCCTGGCTACTGGAGCTGTCCCTTGCTGAACTGTTAGGATCGTGGCTTGCAGGGAGCTAGCCACGGTTCTGAAATCTCAGCCGGGAGGTCTCCACGGTGCTGAACTTCAGCACCAGGCATCCGGGAGCCGGATCCGATTTTCTGTCGGATCCATTGCGATCCGGCACCCATAGACTCCCATGTTAGGGGGCGCTGGATCGCACCTGATCTGAAAGGATCTGGGAGGACCGATTTGGTCCGATTTTTGTCCCGGACACAAAAACGCTGCAAGCTGCAATTTTGTGTCCGGGGCAAAAAAAACGAAATGTTCCTGATCCTCCTGGACAGCACAAAACCGGATGGCAAATAGCTGCCATCAAAATTGGATCCGGGGCTGTCCAGTTCTCACCGGACAGCCCCGTATTGCAAAAACCGTGGTGTAATGCTGGCCTTAGTGATGTTGATATGTTGTATATAAAATATCCAAATTAAACAGTGACTATATAGTTATGGTGTTCCACATCCTATTATTGTGGTGATTTGCAATAAGAATAATTCGAAATAGAAATAGGGTAAATTTGTAGTATATTATTGTATGTCTAGAAATTTCTATAATTCTTCATCCCTAGTTTTTCCATTTTGTTCTATTAAAATAGGAATCACAATTTGATATTTTGAAATAGGTAATTTTTTAAGGAAACAATACTTGAGTTGTGTTTTGAATTACGGTTCAGAAATATCCAAGCTGTTATCAAAGCATTGATATTTGGATACCCAATGTTATATTTCAAGAGAATCCTTTTGATATCAACAAAGGGAGCAACCCCTTAAATAGTTGTCCAATCAATGTTTTTTTTTATGGATTATTGCCCCACTGATTTCCCTGCTACTCTCATTCCAAGACTTTTGCTTTTCTCAACTTTGGTCATTGGCCAAGATGGAACATGGCTGTGACTAGAATTTGGCTGAACAGTCAATTCCTGTATGTCAAGGGGAAGCAGAAAGTAGAGCGCAACTGGGAATCTGGGAACCAAAAAAAGTGTCTGGACAGCCCATTTTAATGGCTCCTTCTTTTGCTAATAAAAATGTTCTCCAGAACTATAACCTTAAAAAAACCTATTCATCGAACAAGCCCTTTGTGTAGTATCTTTATTTAGAATAATAAGAATTTCCGGGCCTTACCATCTTAATATATACTACATTTTGCTGTGATCCACATGTACAGTGTTAAGTAGATTGTGGTCATTGCATAAAACTATTTTCTTTGCATTTGTTACTTGCCATACAATGAACGGTGCTGAATAATTGATGGGAGTCTGAGTTAACTTCAATACATAGTCTTTAGAGCGTGTCAGTAAATGTGTGTAGATAATGTAGGATACACATTGCAATGAATGATGGGGAAAAGATATAAATGGCTCCTTGAGGGCAAAGAGTTGTTTAGCATCTATCAGCCTGTGGTAGAAGTGAAAAGGACAATCCTCATTAAACTAGTTTATCTCATGACAAATCTTTACTTACTCTGGATCATGTAGATGTAACCTGCACATTATGAATATTTACGGTGCTAATTCCAAAATATACAGCTTATACCTTTGTTATTCCAGCCTGAGAACAAGTAATTTTGAAGAAACCCATAATGCAACCGCGCTATAGCATGTAGAAGGTGACCACAAATCCTAGTCCGATTTCAGGTCTACTGACCCAAAGTCTAAGCATCACCAGTTACTGGTCAGCAGTTTTATTACTGAACTGGACCTAAGTACTACACCTGAATACAGTGGGGAACATTTAATAAGGGTATAGTCACACACAGCAGATTTCTGAGGCTGAACATAAATTCCGCTCATCTGAATGATATTATTTCTGAAAAGTTTTTGGATTTCTGCCAACCCTATGCAGATTAAGAGGACAATCAATATTGATACTGCCTAAAGATGAAATATTTGAGGCTTATGGCTGAACTTTGAGCATTAATGTGGCTATTTCACAAATGTTAGGTGCTCCACTAGGGCCGTGTCTATCGTAAACCATTTTGGTTTGTAGATTATCTGAGAAATCTGACTAGCCTCTATGTTGGTATATAGTTTTGTATGCAGACCAAACCAGAAGTTTATGTACACTATATAAAAAGATTTGTCTCACTATCTGACATGAAATTAGAATAAACGTTACCCGTTTTAGGTCAATTAGGATTACCATAATTATTTATATTTGCCATATGCCAGAATAATGAGAGAAAGAGAGAAAATGCTTTAAGGCATTTTCATTACTTTTGGCAAAGTCACAAGCTTATTTACACTAAGATTACTATGCCTTAAAACTATTTGGGACAGCCCATATGATGATGTCATGTGTTTGGAAGCTTCTGATAGGTTTATTGGCAACATCTGAGTTTATTAGACACACCTGTGGATCTATTTTAATGCACACCTGAAACACACTGCTTAGTGTAGCATCATGGGAAAGTCAAAAGAAATCAGCCAAAATATCAGGAAGAGAATTGTGGACTTGCACAAGTCTGTTTCATCCTTGGGTGCAATTTCCAGATACCTGAAGGTGCCTCATTCATCTCTACAAACAATTATATGCAAGTACAAACAAAATGGGAATATCCAGCCATCGTACTCCTCAGGAAGGAGACAGTTTCTGTGTCCCAGAGATGAACATGCTTTGGTCCAACATGTGCATATCGGCCCAAGGACAAAAGCAAAAGACCTTGTGAAGCTGGTGACGGAAGTTGGAAAGATTGTGTCATTATCCACAGTGAAATGAGTACTATAGCAATGGGGACTGAAAGGCCCCTCTGCCAGGAAGAAGTCATTACTCCAAAAGAATCATAAAAAAACAGATTAATTTTTGCAAATGCAAACCGGAACAAAGACCTACATTTTTGGAGACATGTCCAGTGGTCTGATGAAACTAAAATTGAAATGTTTGGTCATAATGACCATTGTTACATTTGGAGGAAAAAGTAAGAAGCTTGGAAGCCTAAGAACACCATCACAACTGTGGAACACAGGGTGGCTGCCTCATGTTGTGGGGTTTGCTGCAGGAGGAAATGGAGCACTTCACAAACTAGATGGCATCATGAAGAAGGAAGATTATGTGGCAAGCAACATCTCAAGACATCAGCCAGAAAGTTAAAGCTTGAGCGGAAACAGGTCTTCCAAATGTACAATGACCCAAAGCATACTGCCAAACTGGTAATAAAGTGGCTTACAAATAACAAAGTCAATGTTTTGAATTGGCCATCACAAAGCCCTGATCTCAATCCTGTTGAAAATTTTGGTCAAAGCTGAAAAGGCCGGTGCGAGTAATGCGACTTACAAACATGGCTCAGTTACACCAGTTCTGTCAGGAAGAATGGGCCCAAATTCTCACCAACTATTTTGAGAAGCGTGAGGAAGGATGTCCAAAACATTTGACCCAAGTCATAAAGTTTAAGGGCAATGGTACCAAATACTAATGAAATGTATGTAAACTTGTGACTTTGTAGAAAGTAATAAAAATACCTTAAACATTCTCTCATTGTTATGGCATTTGTCAGATATTAAGTGATGATAATCCTAATTGACCTAAAACGTGAAAGGATTATTCTGATTTCATGTCACATAACAAGAAAAACATGTATATGTGTCTTTTTATATAGTGCACAGGTTTGGTACAGTTGGTGCTTGGCCCAGTACGAGCCACATTCAGTGTTTGATCGGCTCGCACTGGTCTTTAGAACACAGTTTTTGGGTGTAGCGTGTGTCCAAAGTGTCTTTGAAAATAAATAAAAAACCTGAACTCTCACCCCCGGAAGTGTTTTGCTTATGGCTGGCTGTATGTGGGCGGAGAGCTGAACTCCCAATCAGTGACTTCCATTGAGTTTCGGGTCAAACTTCAAAAGGTTTGCTTATCATTAATTGCTGGTATTTAGTTTTAATACGGCTCATACGGATGTTCAGTTTAAGCAATAGAAACACAATATGATATTTTATTTACTGACTGATAGGAGGCCCCACAGAACCTTGGCAATTGGACTATATATGGGGCCAAGAAATATCTGAATAGCCCTGTAAGTAACAACTTGTCTCTTGTGCCTGTATGAAGGCATTTCTCCTATGTTGTGTGACATTTTTGGAAGCGTTTTTTTATAGTTTTTACATTGCTCTAGAACTTGTCCCTGTTACCTCACAGATAAACGTCGTATAATGGGGTATGAAAACAATTACAAAGTAAACGTCTTTCCTCAGTGACTAAACCTACTAAAAAGTCAATGAGCTTTTATATAGTAATATTGGTTTCCTGCAAATTGCTAAAACTCATTTGCAGTAAAACTCATCTCTGTGTGGTAACATTCAAAATTGGAATAAACTTTATTTCTGAAATGTGGCTTTAAAAAGTAAATATAATATCTCATTTCCGTAATACATTGGAAAGACATGATTACTTACCGGTAATTGTGTTTTATGGAGTCCACGACAGCACCCACATGAGAGAGGGGATCCGCCCACCAGGACAGGAAACCTACAGATAAAAAGGGGCGGTCCCCCTCGCTCCCTCAGTTTGGTTACAGAGCATGAGAGGAACCGCATAGTTAAGAGAATCACAACAAATCCAACAACCCCCAAAACAATGAACAACAGAACAAACCCCACCACGATGCAAGTGGAGCAAATCACACAATAAAAACGTGACAAGGGAGGGAAGTGAGTGGGTGCTGTCGTGGACTCCATAAAACACAATTACCGGTAAGTAATCATGTCTTTTCTTATCGCCACGACAGCACCCACATGAGAGAATTGCAGAGAGCAAGACTAGGGAGGGACAACAGTGCTGAGGACAGATCTCCCGAAAGCCAAGTCAGAGTCAGAAGACAAAGACAAGCGATAGTGGTTATAAAAGGTAGAAGGGGACGACCAAGTCGCAGCCTTACAAATAGCGTCAATGGAGACGTCGGCGCGTTCAGCCCTTGAAGAAGCCATGGCCCTGGCAGAATGCGCACGGACACCCTCCGGAGGACAGCGTCCCATCACCGAGTAGGCAAGGCAGATGGCATCTCGGATCCATCTAGACAATGTGCTCTTAGAAACAGCAAACCCCTTCCGAGGACCCTGAAAGGACACAAACAGAGCCCTACTCTGTCGAGAAGCGCTGGTCCTATCAAGGTAGTGTAAAACTAGTCTCCTGACATCTAGTGTATGAAACCGTTGCTCCTCAGGGGAAGTAGGATGAGGAAAAAAGGAAGGAAGAAAAATCTCCTGACTCCTATGAAACCGAGACACGACCTTAGGGAGGTAGGAAGGATCCGGTTTCAAGACAAGCCTATCGGGAAAGATGGACAGGAAGGGAGGATCTATAGACAAAGCCTGGAGATCACCCACCCGCCTAGCAGAAGTGAGGGCCACCAACAGAGCAGTCTTGAGAGACAGGGACCTAAGGGAAGCAGCCTCCAGAGGTTCAAAGGGCTCCCCCATCAGGGCGTCCAGGACCAAATCTAAATCCCATGGGGCTATTCGGGCAATATGAACCGGGGTGCTACGCTCACAAGCTGCAATAAACCGAGAGACCCAGCGGTCCCTCGCTACGTCTGAGCCATATAAAGCCCCCAAGGCCGAAACGTGGACCTTAAGGGTACTGACAGAAAGACCCAATTCCCTGCCCTTCTGAAGAAACTCCAGAATGGAAGGGATAGGCACAACTGGAGAAAAGGGAGCCGTATGGAACTCCAGGAACTTTCTCCAAACCCTACCATAAATCCTAGTTGTAACCGCCTTCCTACTGAGAAGGAGAGTGGCGATAAGAGCGTCCGAGAAGCCACGTAATTTCAACAGCCGCCTCTCAAGTTCCAAGCTGTCAAGTGGAGGCCCTTCACCCGAGGGTGACGGCAAGGACCCTGAGACAGCAGGTCCGGCACCGAGGGAAGAATCCAGGGATCCGACACGGACATGGCCCTGAGCCAGGAAAACCACGGTCTCCTGGGCCAGAACGGGGCAATAAGGAGCACCCTCGCCCCTTCGTCCCTGATCTTCCTGATCACCACCGGCAGCAAGTTCATAGGCGGGAAGGCATAAGCCAGACGGAAGGTCCAAGGAAACTGGAGCGAGTCCACCATCTCCGGAGAATCCCGCACCGTCAGGGAGGCAAACCGGGGAACCTGCCTGTTGGCCCGAGTGGCGAACAGATCGATGACCGGAAGTCCCCATAAGGCCACAATCTGCCTGAAAACCCGGCGACAGAGGACCCATTCGCCCTGGTGGAGGGAATGACGGCTCAGAAAATCCGCAGTTGAATTGTCGACTCCCCTGACATGAAGGGCCGAGAGGGACAGCAGGTTTGCTTCGGCCAGAGTGAGAATGCCCACTGCAGTAGACAGCAGAGTCTGAGAGCGAGTACCGCCCTGCCTGTTGATGTAGGCCACCGACGTGGTGTTGTCTGACAAAATCCGAACATGCCTGTTGCGTAACTGCGGGAGAAAATGATGAAGAGCAAGGTAGACGGCTTTCAATTCTCGTAAGTTGGAAGAGTCCGAGGATTCCTCCACGGACCATCGACCCTGAGCCAAGTCAGACCCCAGGTGAGCCCCCCACCCGTCAGGGCTAGCGTCTGTCAGAATAACCCGAGAAGGGCGAATCACCCAGGGAACACCTCTAGAAAGCGCATCCGGCCTCAACCACCAGGCCAGGGATCTCACAACCTCTGAAGACAAGGTTAAGCGACCCTGGAGCCGACCACCCAAAGAGACCTCTGCCCGCAAAACCGCCTGTTGCAACGGGCGAGTATGAAACTGAGCCCATTGCACCGCAGGAATGCAAGACGAGAGAGACCCCAAGAGTGACATGGCCTCCCGCAAGGTCATGGAAGGGTGCGCAATCGCCCGCTGGACCCTCGCCCGTATATGGGACTGTTTGTCGTCTGGGAGGAGGCACAACTGACTTACGGAGTCCAGGAGAAGACCCAAAAAGGACTGGCGCGTTACCGGAGACAATCGGGATTTCCCCAAGTTGATGATCCATCCCAAGGCCTGTAGGGACGAGATGGTATTAGACAGGCGAGCCTGACACTGAACGGAAGAGTTACCTATGATCAAAAAATCGTCCAAATAAGGCACAATAAGAGTATCCTGCAGTCTTAAGTAAGACATCACCTCCGAAATTAGTTTGGTAAAAACTCGCGGAGCCATCGACAGACCAAAGGGCATTGCAGCAAACTGAAAGTGCCGAGTCTGCCCCTCCCAGACGACCGCCACCCGAAGAAACCGCTGGAAATCGGCGTGGACTGCGAGATGGTAATAAGCATCCTTCAGATCCAAGACCGCCATGAAGCATCTAGGGAACAACAATTTGATCGTGGAATAAATAGATTCCATTTTGAAGGACCGGAAGACCAGGAAGGAATTTAACTTCTTTAAATTAATAATCGTACGAAAAGACCCATCGGGCTTAGAAACCAAGAACAAGGGGGAATAGAACCCCTTTCCTTCCTGGCCTACCGGAACCTCAACAAGAACGCTTTTGGACAAAAGAGACTGAATCTCTAGCTTCAGGGCAAGGGCATGATGAGCGGGAGGAGAGGTGAGCACAAAGGAATCTGGAGGAGGGCGGAGAAACTCCAACTGGAGACCGGAGGAGATCAACCGAGAAATCCAGGGATTTGAGGTGACAATGCTCCATCGGTGAGCGAAGTGAGATAATCTACCCCCCACTGGGAGCTCCACATTACTGGAATTTCCTATTGGGCTTAAAGGAGGGCCCCCCAAACAGGGCACCCCGGTGTTTACCCTCCTTGGGTTCCCAACGGTCCCGGTTCTCCCGGTAAGACCTCTTCTGTCCGAACGGACGTCTCTTGAAGGCTCTCCTATAGGACGGAATAGCCGGATTAGGAAACCCCTTCTTACGATCAGCTGCCTTTGCCAGAATCTCATCCAATTCGGCACCAAAGAGGTACTCACCTCTGAAAGGGAGGGCACATAATTTGGCCTTAGACTGAGCATCCCCTTTCCACCCTTTAAGCCACAGGGCACGACGAGCCGAATTGGTCAATCCCGCAGATCGAGCCGCCAGGCGCAGGGAGTCTGCTGAAGCATCTGCTAGATAAGCCGAGGCACCCCGAATCAAAGGCAGAGAAGACAACAACTGAGTCCTGGTAACCCCAGACTTTATCTGATCCTCCAGTTGATCTACCCAGACCATCAAAGACCTGGCCGCACAGGTAGCGGAAATAGCTGGCTTGAAGGCTCCAGTACAGGACTCCCAAGACCGTTTGAGCAGCATCTCCGCTTTGCGGTCCAGCGGGTCAGCCAACAAGCCCGCATCTTCAACTGGAAGCGAGGAACGCCTGGATGTAGAGGCGACCGCTGCGTCCACCTTAGGCACCTTAGACCAAGCCGTCAAGTCCTCATCCTCGAAGGGATATCGACGCTTGGAAGAGGAAGGAAGGGAACCACGTCTATCCTGCTTATCCCATTCTCGACGAACCAGATCTTTAAGGGCCCCCACAATGGGAATAGAGCGTCTCCGTTTTTCTGAGAGACCTGTAAACATTATATCCTGGGCTGAGCGAGACTCCTTACAATCTGGAACGCCCATCGTGTGTCGAATGGATCTGACCAGACTGTCCACACTCTCCAGTGGAAAACAGGACTTCCCTTCATCATCTGAGGACGAGGATGAGGACCCAGGAGAAGGTGAACGAGACCTGGACACCCCAGGAGACCCAGTTGGACTGGCCGTAGGTGAAGATATATCAGGGGACACCCGCTTCCTAGATCTGGAGGAAGGAGCCTGAGGGTCAGCCATCTCACGAAGGGAAAGCAGCTCCTCACGTATCATAGACCTAATATCAGTAGTCTTAACCGAGGACTCTTCCTGCAATGTCTGAGCAATACAAGCTTGACATAACCGCTTTGCATAGGAATCAGGAAGGGGCTGCATACAAAGAGCACACTCCTTATGTCTCACTTTTTTTGCTTTCTTAGCCTAAGAAGAGACAGAAAGAACAGAAAAACACAGGGAAAATTGGCCCCAGCAGCATAACAGGAGAGAACACACTCACCCAGCAAGCTGTGTAACTACTGACCGGTTCAGGAGGTGGAGGGCCAGCCTGAGAAGACTGTGTCCCAGTCTTGCTGCGCTCACTTCTCTCAGCAGATCCGCCATCCTTGCTACGGCTCCCAGTGCTGCGAGTCTTGCCGGCCGGCTGCATGTCCCCATCCGGTGGATGCAGCCCTCCTGCCCCAGGAGAAGACATCATGGACGGCACCCTGGAGACCAGTACCGCCCCTTATGTCAGCCAGAATCCTCAGTGATGGGGCCACCTCCCCGGCCGCCCGGAAGCACTCTGGAACACTTCCGGGTCAGGAGCGATTGTATTCAGTGCGCAGGCGCCGGCGCAACCCGGAAGCCGGCGCAGAAGGCACCAGGCCGCCGACCGCCGCGGTCACAGCGAAACCCCCGCACCCCCCAGAGCCCCGGGCCCCGGAGCCGCGACGCCCCGCCCCCCCGCCGGAAGCACAGGCCCGCCCGCCACCGGACGCAGCCTTCATGCCCCGCGAAATGGCGGCGAAACGCCACCGCCCCAGAGCCCCAGCCCCCAGGAGGCAAGGGGCCCGCCATCCACAGCAGCCGGCCGCTCAGTCAGAAATCTTACCTATCCCAAGCTGCCTGGTCACGGATGAGTGCAGACTGTTCCAACTGCACCACGCTCCCATGAGTCAGGGTGATGACACACGCTGACCTCATGACATCCATCCTCAGTCGAGGGGAGAGCCTGAAGCAGGACTTCCCGACGCTGCATCTGGCGTTCCAGGCCCTGCCGTTCCCACAGACACCGACACAGAGGCTGATTGAACCCAGGTAAGCCATTACTGTAGGTTCCCATCAGGACAGGAAACCAAACTGAGGGAGCGAGGGGGACCGCCCCTTTTTATCTGTAGGTTTCCTGTCCTGGTGGGCGGATCCCCTCTCTCATGTGGGTGCTGTCGTGGCGATAAGAAAAGGGTTGTTTTTTGCTGAATTGCCAAAATAGTTTCAAGAAAAAATTGAGAAACTAAAACTTGAGTTTAGAGAAGGTACCGTATATGTTCCTGACTAACAAGAAATATTGGGACTGATTCATTAGGCCTGTTATTTTGCAGTCTTAGGCTGCGTTCACACATTGCGTATTTTGCCGCGCTTTTTTACGCGCGCTTTTTCAAAATACGCAATGTGTTTTGTGTCTGCCAGCAAAGTGAATGGGAAATTCACTTTGCCGTGCAGGCAGTGCGTAAAAATACGCAGTGCTTTTTTGGGAGAAAGCGAAGCTGCGTAAAGAATTGAGATGTCAATTCTTTACGCAGCTGCTCCTGCGTTTTCTCCCCGTGATGTCACAGAGGGGAGGAAGAATCCTGCTTCCTCCTCCCCTCTGTGACAGCTGTGACCGCACATTAGATTTCACAGTGCATTAATATACACTGCGAAATCTAAATTAAAGAAAGGCAAATGTATGAAAAATAAAATAGAATGAATACTTTACCTGTCCGATGCCTTTTCCCGGTGTCCGGTGCCAAGCGAGGTGTCTTCTGCCAGGACCTGCGGTGACGTCAGAGGGGCGTTCCCGGCGCTAATTGGCTGCTCGCGGTCATGTGATATGTCCACGGGCTCTTCGCAGATGCTGCCCCCTGTCTGCCAGCCGGGGTCGCCGGCTGTGGCAGACAGTTCATGTTTCCTCATGGTAGATGCGCCCCTGTACTCAACGCTTCTAGTGCAATACATAAACCATTAATTGCGGTCTTTTCCTCACTTTCGGATTCCAGCCTCTGCGTGTTCACCGGCCTCTGAACATGGAGCCCTCCATACTTGATACTGTACATATGTCACCACACTACTAAACCAACTTTAGATACTGTAACTGATTTAAATTCCTACACATATTTTCAGTGTTATGCCCTTACCTAATGAGAAAACATTGTTATTCATTTATAAACAAAATTTTTGTAACCTTTTGACAATCTGTTAAATAAAGAATTTACAAAAAAATTCCTACACATATGTATACTGTATATACCATAGAACTGCAATTGCAAAACTGTAATGATTTTATATCGATACAATAAATATTTTTGGGTTGAGGAAAAAATCTGCATTTCACTTATTACTTATGGGAAATTTTGATTTGATTTACAAGTGATTTGGATTACAAGCACACTCCTGGATCGAATTATGCTCATAATCCAAGGTTCCACCATATATATATGTACCTAGGGATGAGCGAGTAGTGAAATATTGGGACTTGCTATACTTGTAACGAGTAGGTCCTAATACTTGGGTACTCGTTACGAATCCAATGTAAGTCAATAGGAAATGCGAGTACTTTCGCAGTGTATACAGTGCGAAAGTGAAATAAAAGTTAATAAAAGGTGATAAAAATAAAAAATAACATACCTATCCGACGGTTGTCCCGGGACCCGAAAAGAACACATCTGCTGGCCTGCCAGGACCTTACGTCTGATGGCCAATCAGATGGCCGGTAGTGATCAGGTGGTGTGTGAGGTCACAAACTACTTGATCACTACCGGCCATCTGATTGGCCATCAGAATGAAGGTCCTGGCAGGCCAGCAGATGTGTTAGAATATCTGATGGCCACTCACATGGCCAGTAGCGATCAGGTGGTGAGTGACGTCACTCACCACCTGATTGCTACCAGCCATCTGATTGGCATCAGACCTAAGGTCCTGGCAAGCCAGCAGATGTGTTCTTTTCGGGTCCCGAGACAGCCGTCGGATAGGTGAGTATGTTATTTTTTTTAAATTTTCAACACCTTTTGTTAACTTTTATTTCACTTTCGCAGTGTATATAGATACATCGTGAAAGTGAATTCTTAATGAGTAATCACAAGGAAGCTTGCGGAATAGCAAGTAGCCCGAATACCGTACTATTGGGCGAGTACCAAATAGTTATGAGTATACCCACTCATCATCCCTATATGTACCATATATGTTATGAAAAGTGTTTTATGAATAGTGTCGCTGTGGTATATTATCCATGGTATTCTGTTTTTTACCATACAATAGTTATTCTTTTTTGATGAGTTTCGTATTACCTGTATATTACAGGTGATTTTTACCATTTCTATTTATATCGCTCCATGACCTTTTTTTATGTATATCATGATTTCAGTCAACTGAGTGGTGCTATCTGTATTGTTGTAAAAGTCTGTGAAGCATTTGCAGGCTCATGGTGCTCACCACACATCTAGATAAATTATTTGAGGGATGCAGTTTCCAAATTGGGGTCACCGCTTGTGGGGGTTTCCATTATTTAGGCACATCAGGGGTTCTGTATATACGACATGGCGCCCTCAATCAATTCCAGCCAATTTTGTGCATTCCAAAAGTCAAATGGTGATAGAAATAGTTGCTGTCCAGCGACAGTGGGAAACAGGAATTTTTTTAAAACACACAGTTTTATTTTTCTTGATTAAAAGTCCAGTACAGCTTTAGTGAGCAATCCTTGACTAAGACTTCCTAGCTGAAACGCGTAGGACAGAGTCCGGTGTTCTGCTTTGGGGCTCAATAATGCTGCACTGGACTTTTAATCCAGAAAAGTAAAATTGTGTGTTTTAAAAAATTCCTGTTTCGTAATGTCGATGGACTGCAACTATTTCTATTAGCATTGTCGCCCGAGGCCAACCGTATTCTTCTGTGCACCAGGAGCCAGATCCATCAATGCTGTAGGAGGACCGCAGTTGGGTGAGCTGAAGAAAAACTTCATTTTTTTCTCTATGAAAAGTCATATGGCTCTCCTTCACTTGCAAACCCCATTATACAACTAAACAGTAGTTTTCCACCACATATGGGGTGTCTGTATACTTAGGATAAATTGCACAACACATTTTGCGGTCCATTTTCTCCTGTTACCCTTGTGACAAAACAAAATTCTGACTAAAATCTGCATTTTTGTGGGAAAAAAATTAGTTGTTTTTTCACTGCTTAATACTATGAAGCACATGGGGGTTTCAAGTGCTAACACATCTGGGTAAATCCTTGGGGAGGTAAACTTTCCAAACTGTGGGCACATCAGGGACTCGGCAAACACGACATGGCATCCACTATCAATTCCAGACAATTTTGTGTTCCAAAAGTCAAATGATGCTCCTTCCCTTTCAAACCTTTTTATGCACCCAAACAGTGCTTTTCCACCACATATGGGTATTGGCGTACTTGGGAGAAATTGCACAATTGTAATAGTGCATTTTCTCTTATTACACTTATTAAAATATAACATTTTTGTGATTACATTTTTATTTTTTCCTTTCACTTTGCTTTAATTCCTGTAAAGCACCTGAGGGGTTAATAAGCTTCTAGAATATGGGTATTAAGCACTTTTAGGGGTATATGGGGGTCTATGTGGGGGCTCATACTGTGTATATAGAGGAGCTATGTCAGGGCTCATACTGTATATAGAGTGGCAATGTTGGGGCACATCCTGTATAAAGCGAGCTATGTGAGGGCTCATACTGTATATAGAGGGATGTCGGCATACTTAATTCTGCTTAATAAGTGATATAATTAATATTGATATCAAATAATTATAATGAAGATGTTTTTAATATTGACCAGGATTAAGTTCAGCCTTTTGATTCAGTCCTTCCCAACAGTTTCTCATGTAGACCCTTGGGAAAATTAAGTGCTCCATTATGTATAGCAATATATTATATACAAGGCTGTTCTGGAATGTGTCAATCCACAAACGTCCTGGTAGAAAAAAATCATAAAACAAACTGTCTTATTTCAACCTTGTGATGAGAGCATATTCCCTTGAGAAGAACATGAATCTTGGTATGGTCAGTGGCAGTAGAGGTTGCAAAAGACCTAAGACCCGTTAGCTGTACACCATAATGGCAGACAAGGGAATGAGCTTCAGAGAACTGAAAGATGTTGTGACTAAAGGGCCCGTTTCACGCTTCAATGTCCCAGCGCTCAGACTAACGATCTGACTTGGCCTAGATCGCTAGTGAGGTGTCACACGTACAGATATCGCGAACGACGCAGCAACGATTCTGCGACAAGCGAATGCCTACATCCTTCAGTTCTGAATAGGTGAAGTTGTAAACAATATTGTTATCAAGGTGTCACACACACCGATGCTGCAGGTTGGACGGATGATCAACGACTGATTTAAGGTCATGATCATAAACCTCCGATCAACGATCAACCGACTTATCGCTGATCGTATGTACGTGTCACACGCAACGATGTAGCAACGCCCCAAAAGCCGTGACATATCAACAATATCGTTAACGAGATCATAGCGTCAGATGGGCTGCTTTCATACTGGCATATTTTCCAATCTGTGTCCATCCGTTTTAAAACAGATGGCCACAGATCCGTTATGGCCTCCCATGTTATCCTATGGGTATGGATTGGTCCTAAAGTGGCAATCTGTGTATCTCCGTTTTGTCATGGATTCGTTGGTGTCCGCAGTTTTCATGTACCCAGAAACGGCAAGTGTTCCGTTTCTGGGCTCCCTCGAAAATCGCGGACACCAGTGGACAGACACAGATTCGTATCTGTCCATATGAAATTAACATGGAGGACGGATCCATACAGATCCTTTTTGCTTTACTGAGCATGCTCAGAAGCAAGGTGCAGCTCCTCACACCCCTATCTCTGGAGACTGATGACGGATCCCTCAAAAAAAATGATCCGTAGACATCTGTTGGCATCCTTTTGCACAGATCCATGCCTGTCCATGACTATACATGAATTTCATGTAACCACATGGATATGAAAATATGCCAGTGTGAAAGCAGCCACACAGAGAAAGCTTGGAGGAAAATAGTTCACATGGTATCCAATAGTCGGGCATGACTGAATGGATGAAATTGGAATGTTACATACAGTATAACGCCATTCTTTCTCTTTTGTGTCTGCTGATGTGCACCTGTGCATTAATCATGTCATTTACGGTATGATCTATCAAGGGAATCGTGACATGTCACATGATACATAAGTAGTGGGGGGGCTTTCGCCTTCTAAACTGCCCAAGACCCTGGCTACTTTAAATCTGCCCCTGGTCTCACCCATCCCAATGTGATTAAAGAAACTCGGCCTAGCGTTAGTTAAGGTGTGATTTAGGCTGCCTTCACATTTGCGTATGGGAAGGCAGCGTATTGCTGCGTTCCCATACGCAGTCAAACGCATGCGCACTGCGTTCCTATGTTTAACATAGGAACGCATGGTGCCTGCGTTTGCTACGTTCGGGTGCGGATGCGGACGATATCTGCTGCTTCCGGTGTCCAGCATCCGCACCCGGGACGCAGCATGTTGGGTTTTTTTGTGCGTTTGGGGAGCTTGGACAATCAGCAAGCGTCCCCAAGCGCACAAAAAATGCATTGGCTTCAATGGGTCCGCAGTGTCCTCTGCATGACACCGCAGGAGAACGCTGCGGACCCATTGAAAAATCTCCCGGTGGCCGCCGGTGATGTCACAGGAGCTCACCGACGGCCACCGGGAGATCAGCTGACCCTCTGCTGTCCTCCTCCTCCCCGCCGCCTGTAATCTCCTAGCGATGTCGGCGGGGAGAACAGCTGATCTGAAAGCTGTTTGAATCTTCCCGCGCCGACATCTCCTCTCAGTGTCGGCGCGGGAAGATTCAAACAGCTGTAAAAGATCAGCTTTTCTCCCCGCCGACAGTCCCGGAGGTTACCGGCGGCCGGGGGGCGGAGATCTCCGGCGCTGATCTCCACCCCCGGCCCGCCCCCGGACAGCGCCGATTGGCTGCCGGGCTCCATAGTGATGTGTCCGCAGGCGGACATTATCCGCTGCGGACACATCATTTGGACCCTGCTTTTGACAGCGTTTGTGTCTGCATGCCATCAGCATGCAGACACAAACGCTAATGTGAAGCCAGCCTTATAGCTTAAAATAGGAGCAGAAGTCCTTGTTTTGCTGACAATAAGTCACTAAAAGACTCTAGATAGTTATGGCATAAGAAACCTCATATTTACCCCCCACACTTATAAGATACAGTAAAACATCATTAATCATTGCTGTTAGCCAACATGGAACAATAGCAGATCCCTGTAGCAATGACAGGAATGTGAACTGAGCTACACTTAATAATACAATACACTCCTGGAAAATGTGAGGAAGGAAAGCAATCTGCGTGTTGCTTCCTGCATACGCAGGATTAGTAATTTTCTCAATATGCAGGTGAATGGGATTTTATGTGAATGTGTTTTGGCATTGATTTTACAGATTTCCCTCCCTCGCAAAAAGGCAGGTGGTTAGCAAGTGTTTATCAGGAAGAGGTGAAGCTCTGATATATCGTCTGTGATTCATCTGGAACATCAGAAAAGAAATGCCAGTAAACAGGTCAGGGGTCAATAATTGCTAAATCCCAAACACTCCATCATTGCACAGCATCAAAAACTTGTGCAACTTTTCATAGCTGTCATCTAACCCAAACTTTCCAAATAGAATATGTTGACATAATGTTACCAGGCGTAAGAGGTGCTGAATATGTAGACTGGCACTGATAGCTAATTGAGACAAATCACGGTTGCTTATTCACTTATTCAATGCTGTTTTGACCCAATTATTAAAATGCTATCAGGCCATTATGTAAGCGCTAGTGTACATAGCTTGGATATTAGTAGCTATATATTCATTATTGGCAAGTTGTATTAGTACTTTTTGCTTAGTGTGTGACTGCATATTCCATATCCTCAGTACCTTGCATGCATTAAAGGGGTATCTGGTCTAATTCCACAAGTCTGCAGTCACTCTGTCATGCTATGTGACTGCAGACTTGTGAATCCTCACTTTGCACACACTGTCAAGAAGTTACTGGTGTCAGATAAGTGAACAGCGCTCATGTGACTGAGTATGTGATTTGTGTACAGTCGTTCACATTCCAACTAGAATGTGGCCTTGCTAAGCGCAAGTGTTGTATTGCGTGAGGTAGCGCCCATGTAGTCAGATGCTGGCACATACTCGCGGCCACATGACCGCTGTTTCCAGCTTGACGCTGAAGAGTCCTCACAGCACACATTGTGTACGATGTAAAGGTTAATAAGTGTACAGTCACTTAGACTTCAGACTTGTGGATTTAGACCACAAGCTTTTGGCCCATTACAAATCTGTAATTTCCCATAAACACTTTCTTGACATCACATCTTTGTTAAAAGCCACTTCTGCTAATGGAAAGATAACACCCAAGCAGCATGGTCTTGCACAGACCCTGGAAAACTGCAGCTCGCAGCGCACATCCACCTCTTTGTTCTTTCTAGTCCATGGACCGGGTCAGCTGAAGACCTAGAATTAATGATGTAATGCACCAGTCGGTTACACCCCTGTGTGGAGGATTGGCCACCAACCTGGCAGCTCTACAGCACCTCTTGATAAACCCAGGCTAGTCAGGGAACTAACTGAGGCTAAAAGAAGAGCGGCAGCTGCCCTGTCAGTGCTGGTTTAATAAGGCACATGTCAGTGAGTGTGATATACGCCTTCTGGTACGCGACCAAAAGCACATATAATAACCGCCACCCCCGTCACTGATAGAGGCCCGAATAACCCCAATCGCTAATTGCTGCCACCAGTTTCTGGTTTAATATAAGTCCGGTCCGTGAACAGGCTTATATTGGGTCAGAAACCAACCCAGATAGCGTTAAATGAGCACACGGATGTGGGAATGCTTGATCAAGATAAAAGGGCAACTCGAGATTAAATTTATATATTTAATCACCCTATAGGTACACTAGAATTAATATTCACAGTTGTTATTAAGATATTACAGATATTAGTCAGGTATGCAAATCAAAGATAATGGAATACACACAGAATTACAGACAAATGTAGTCAGTTACCTTAGTGCTGATGACACCACAAAGGCAGCATGATGCCAATCTATTCCTGGAGTATTCTCTGGCTATGATGGAACAATAATAATGCCTCTTCAGAGGAAATACAAAGATGGAGAAGGGGCAGCCTATTTTTATACAGTATCAGGCTTTCCTCTGTCCACACCCATCACCTGCCCCTGGCTGTCTCATAACTCCCACCCCCCTGAGTGGAGATATGAGATATACAAAAGTTATTATTTGCCTAAAACCTTGCCTGGAAATGTCATAGGCGGAATACAATGTTCTCATATTTTCAGTTATGATTTTAGCTTTGCCTTGATATGAAGCATGATCCCTCTGCTGGTATCCTACTGGCCAATATCAAGTTTAGAAGACTTAACGAAGGTCTCACACTTACATAAACATATGTGCTAGGATCGTCTGAATATCTGAATGCGATTTTTATGCTTGAAATTTTTAAATGAGCGATGGCTTATGAAATATTAAGATTATACTCTTGGAGTCTCTCAGTCTAGGCAGTAATTAACTCTTCCATTGAGTCTGCAGAAAGAAGGAAATTCATTGTAACACTTGGCTGAGAAGTCCCCAGGTGGTCATCCTATTGGAAAATGGCAGGGAGATTCATTGTCACCAAATCTCCATTTCATAGGAGCTCTAGTGTGGGACCATGTGGCTAGGAAATTAGCATCCTCAAGTTGATTAACATATTACAGGAGAGGAATAAGCCCTTTGGTGTTCCAAATTAATTAACATGTTCCTCTTCTAGGAGACTTGACTAGCCCTCAGGGCAAAGGTGGGGGCTCCCTCTCCTAGGAGTTAGACATGGTAGCATCTGACACAAAATGGCTGCTGGAGAATATTGCAATATTCCTTACACCCTGCTCGATGTCTCAATTTCAACTGTATCGGTATCAGTTGAATACAATCATGGAGGGGTTGTTGCCTGCCTCTTCTACCTTTCAGCCTCTGCAACTGAGTCTCTGCACAGCAGGCCAATGACATCACTGTATGACGCCTGCTCTTGGCGCCTCAGTTCACAAACTGAACAGGGCAGAGAAGCACATTGAAGGATCAGGGCCAGGTAAGTGGGCTTTTGTTATTTTTTTTTTATTTTTTTTTAAATAATTATCAGTGCTTGTTGGGGAAAACTGTGTGTGCTGGGCAGTCGGGGCATCATACTGTGTGGGAGTAGGATTTAGGGGCAGGACACTGGGGACGATGGTGTTGATACACATTCATCTATACTTATTGCATTTTATTACTTTGTTTTTTAAAAAGCAGTAAATTATATGTTTTTTATTACCTACTACTGGTATGAATAGATATTACAATCAGACCTATTGTAACATGTATTAGCATGTATATCATATACTTGTATTGTATAATCATACCTAATGCTGTTTAGTATTAAGTGATAAAAATATAAAGTAATTATATTAATAAATAATATTGAGCACAATTAAATTCAGCCTGTTGGTTCAGGCATCTACAACAATCAGTCTCTCGTGTGGATTATGTGGAAAATGAATTGCTCACCCCATATCTTGATCAACCAAAGAGTAGAATACTGAATACTCCCATTATGGGTGACCAGTTACCAATCCTATTATGTATACAGCCATTTTGGTAACTGACACAGTAAGGTAGTGTATCACAGAAGTGAGGATATGAGTAGAAAATTAACAACTATAGATTGCAATATATTTTTTAGTAAATTGCAGAAACGTAGTTGCGGAATCGTCGATTTTGGGCATTTTCTGAGACTTAGACCTTCTTCAGTCATCCATTTTATTATACATCTTATATCAGCGTTTTCAGAGATAAAACTTAGTACCTTTAAATTCTCTGTGTCTTTTCCACATTCACTTTTAATTTTTAGACTGTCGGACAATAAAAATGGAGCACTGTCGAGTTTTCATCCAGTCTGAGGATCAAAATATCCCATTCCAGTCTGTGGAAAAAGTAGACAAGACAACACATGGATATTATCTATGTTTCATCCTAGTTCTGTCTGTTTTTACTGTCTTGTGGTAGTTGGAAGAAGCTTGAGAAGCCTTCATTTATTTTAATTAATTTTTTTTTGTATATGTGAAAAACAGATGTCATTCTGCTATTTAAAATGGATACACGAGCCAGGAGTGGATGAAAATCAGATCCAGCACCCTGATAAAAAAAAATATGCTCTATTTTTTTCTTATAAGCAAAAAAAATAAATGAAGTGTAAAAGAGGCAATCCCAATAATCACTTCAGACAAGGAAGGTTCCTTTAGTATGCATATCGAGGCTAAGTGATTTTTCACAACCTGCTCTGGACGTTTCACACTACGGCTGACCGCGGTTTTTTTCGCTGCCGCACCTGCCGCAAGTGGAAAACCGCACTTGCCGCACCTGCCGCAAGTCCCCCTATACTTTCTATGGGAAAAACCGCAACCGCGCCGCAAGTGTATCGGTTATGCGGCAATTGCGGCAGATGCGGTTTTTTCACCGCATCTGCCGCAAATTTCAAAAAACGCTGATGTGAAAGGGCCCTAAGGCGGCTTTCACATCAGCGTTTTACGCTGATCGCAGCAGTTGCGGTGAAAAAAACTGCAACTGCCGCGATTACCGCATAACGGTTCACTTGCGGCAAGCCCCATACAAAGTCTATGGGGGCTTGCGGCAGGTGTGGCAAGTGCTGTATCGGCACTTGCGGCATAATACCCTAAAATAAATGAATAAAGAAATTGCAAAGTGCATAAAAGTAAAATACAGTACTTAGTGACATTATTTGATCAAAAAATGTGCAAGCGGTCCCACCGCGTCAAGACGACCCAATTGGGACAGTCCCTACCTAACAATATTAACCACTACCCGACCAGTGATGTTATAGAGACGTCATGGAAGTCGGTGACATCCCGACCCATGACGTCTCTATAACGTCATGGCATCTTTGCGGTCGTGCAGCTCTGGTGACCAGGTCAGTGACAAGTTACCGGAGCTGCACGTTGGCAGGGACCTGTAGATGACCCCGGGGGGCTTAGCCACCCACCGTGGTTAAAGTTGCTCTGATTGGCAGTTAAAAGTGAACCTGCCAATCAGAGCGAGTCACCCCTCTAGATCTGATTGGAGCTCTCAAATCAGATCTGGAGGGGTGGGTTGGCAGGTGCTTTACCCCTCCTCAGCCCCCTCCCAACTCCAGTTGTCATCAGTTCCCCCTCCCCATCCTTTCCCTCTGCCCCCCCTCCTCCGATCCCTGTACACTGTCCCTCTTGTTATGTATCTTCCAGTCAGCCTCCTCAGCCCCCTCTGTGATCACCCTCCCATCCCGCCCCCCACCTCTGTTTCCCCTTGTCCCTCCTCAGCTCTCTCCCGCCGGTCAGCCTCCTCTGCTCCAGTGTGGCGCCCCACCTCCTCTCCCAGGCTCCAATTTGAGCTGATTTTCCATTCAAATTGTTAGCGGACACCATGTCACCTTTGGAGAGTCCCTGTGTGCCTAAACATTGGATCTCCCCCACAAGTGACCACATTTTGGAAACAAGACCCCCCAGGGAACTTGTATAGATGTATTGTAAGCACTTTGAACCCCCAGGTGCTTCACAAATGAATCCGTAAAAAAGAAAATGTTTGTGGGAAAAAAAAAGTACTTTTTCATTTTTACGGATACATTTGTGAAGCACCTGGGGGTTCAAAGTGCTCACTATGCATCTAGATAAGTTCCTTGGGGGGACTAGTTTCCAAAATGGGGTCACTTGTGGGGGAGCTCCAGTGTTTAGGCACACAGAGGCTCTCCAAATGCAACATGGTGTCCACTAACAATTTGAATGGAAAATCAGCTCAAATTGTGGTATTTAGGGTCAAAATAGGCTGGGTCCTGAAGGGGTTAAAGGAGACAAAAATGGATCAATGGCCATCCATTTCAAAATGGATTGCAAAATACACAAGTGTGAAACCAGCCTAAATAGTGATACCTTCCCTTCTACCAAAGGGTTCATGATGCCCCCTGCTGGTATACTGAGTTCACAAGCTGCATATATCACAGCCCATGTCCTGCAACCAGTCTCTGTCCTCAGCTGTATGCAGCCCTGGATCGCTGAGACCTGTGACTAGCTGCAGTCTATATGTGTGGTATGTAGGCTGTGATATCTGCAACCAATGCAAACACTATACTGGCAATGAACATCGGGAACATGGCGCCGTAGCTGTGGGTAAGGATTATTTGCATGTTTTAGCTCTACATATCTCAGACAATGCCACAAACTTGAAGGCAGGAGTACATGACTAATGAAGATCACAAACAAATCATGTAAAATTATGTACAAAGTTTTGTTTTTTTTAAATAAGAAATGATCACCTCTGTAGATCCTGCACGGGCCGTTACTTTGTAAGCAATGACCCAGTGATCTGTGCTGGTTCCATGTAGGAGACAGGAGGTGAGTTTTGGTTTGTTTGTTTTTTTTATACCAGCTATGTCTTCGAAAATAAAAAATTATTTCCAGACAACCTCTTTAGGGCAAATAAAAAAAAAAAAATCAGGTATCAAATATATTATTAAAAATTGAGTACTATACTTCCTATTATCAGAGCATTAATAGATATTTTCCAAGAACTGCCACAAACATCAATCTGATGAAGCTTTCCATTGCTCTACACCTGGTGGTGTGCTTCACCTCAGTAGTACTGGCTTTCATCTAAATTAACATCTAAATCTGATTCTAATGCCATTTCACAGTTTTAAGAACCGCCAAAACAAATACAAATTCTTATATATGACTACAAAGCAGGGCTATATCTGGCAGTGCCTCTTAATTGAAATACTGCCAAGCTGCAGTGCCTGACAAATGCCATCGACAGGTGTGGTGCTGTTTCCAATTTAAAAAAAAGCAACTCTTTTCTAATCGCACCCATTAGTTTAAGTGTTTTGAAACCTTAATCTATGTTAACTAAAGGAATGGCTACCGCTGAGCGATCTGATCGTCTTACAGGAATCCTACAAGGAATTCCAATCTCTTGCTGCCTCCCTGTCATCCGGTCAGCAGCATGGAAATGACAGCCTGCGTATAGCTGACAGATTCACAGCACAATGAAGGGAGATTTGTATTCCCTGCAGCCATGATAGCTTATTAATGTCATATTCTGGGAGTGACTCAGAAAATAAGATCATATTAGGCACCTGCTATCTTTGCAGCACAATGAAATATCAATTCTAGATAGAACATATAGATCGCGAAGAGCTTCCTAATCACTAACTAGATGATAAGTAATGTGTTAGTCTTCCTTTTTGGCTGTTTGTATTCCTCATATGTTCACAAGCAGCCGCTACCAACCCCGCAGCCTACACAACGCTGCTGGCTGCAGCACACATCAATGTGTTGTTTATGTACAAATATTATTGCTTTTTGCAGATAGGAGAACTCCTTCAAGGATCCCGGAGGCTGTGCCAGCTAAAATAAACCATTTATTAGATTAACCTTCTTTGTGAAGACGTTCCGGCCCTGGGTAATTTCAGCCAGAGTATGCCTGGCTCCAGGTTATTTAGCTAAAATGATAGATATTTAATATATTGGAGTCACAAATTGGTTTATTTTCTGTTTACCTAACAGACAAAACCATATACAACGCAGGAGGAAAGTGAACTAGAGTCTACCTTGCCCTGTCTGCTATAAGAGCAGACTCGTTCCTTGCTTTAATTAATGTGCAGCCATCGGGCGACATGAGAAGAATATGAATTTCTTTAGGGTCAGCCGGGGTCATTTGTTACCAGACAGTAATATTGCAACATAGGTTCTCAATAAGCTTCAATGCCTACCCTGATTGTTAGGAATGAGGCCGCGGCTTTTCCTATTACCAGAAATTAGTGTATGGATTGTGTTCGACGTACACTGACGGACTGATGTTCAACACATTACTGCATCATATCAGTATGTGTTTTGTCTTTTAATGATTATTAGCAGAAATCTGTTTTGGATTGTTGTTATAATTTTGTGGGTCATTATGGACAACTGAAACAATTTCTACTCGATGCAGGTTTTGTGCACGAGGCCAGTTTTCGATGAGGTTATTGATCCAAAGTGTTTGTGTCACTGTGGTGCGTTGTTGCATCGGATAAAGAGTGGGGTCCGACTAGGTTGACTCTGACTTGATCAAAACGTTTATGAACCATAGTGGTCATTTATAAATGTTTTTACTATACATTTTTCATAGGCCACTGTCTAGAGACATATACAGTCATGGCCAAAAGTGTTTGCCCCTTGAAACTGTTACAGAAAATGAAGTATTTCTCCTAGAAAATTATTGTAATTATACATTTTGTTATACACATGCTTATTTACTTTGTGTGTATTAGTACAACACACAAAAAACAGGACTAAAGGCAAATTGGGCATAATTTTACACAAAACCCCCCAAAATGGGTCAGACAAAATTGTTGCCTCAACCCACTTAACATTTTGGTTGCACACCCTTTGGAATAAATAACTGCAATCAATGGCTTCCTATAATCATCAACAAGATTCTTACACTTCTCAATTGGAATGTTCAATCTTTTGCAAACTGCTCCAGGTCGCTCATATTTGATTGGTGCCTTCTCCTAACAGCAATTTTAAGATCACTCCACAGGTGTTCAATGGAATGTAGATCTGAACTCAGGGGAGGACCTACTGTGGAGCAGCTGGTTCAGCTGCACCAGGGCCCCAACCGGCTAGGGGGCCCCTCAAGCCTGCAGGGGGGCCCCCAGCCGACCCCCGTGACCCTGTGTCAGAGGATAGAGGAGAAGAGGGTAACTGAGGGAAGCTTCCTGCTTCCCCTAGCTGATCCCGCCCCACCTCCCCTCCGCCGCCCCGGCTCCCAGGACTTCAAAGCGCGGTCCGGCGCAGCAGGTAGGAGCCGCATCACCCACAGTTCTCCCCTTCCCCCCCCGCTCCACACCGACGTTCATTGCTGATGGCATGCAGACACAAACGCAGTCAAAAGGATGTCATTTTGATGTGTCTGCAGTGGAGAATGTCCGCCTGCGGACACATCACTGTGGAGCCCGGGCAGCCAATCGGCGTTGTCCGGGGGCGGGCCGGAGGTGGAGATCAGCGCCGGAGATCTCCCCCTCCACGCCGCCGGTAAGCTCCGAGACATGTCGGCGGGGAGAAACAGCTGATTTGACAGCTGTTTGAATCTCCCGCGCTGACACCGAGAGGAGATGTCGGCGCGGGAAGATTCAAACAGCTGTCACATCAACTGCTTCTCCCCGCCGACACCGCTAGCAGATTACCGGCGGCGGGGAGGAGATCATCAGAGGCTGAGCTGATCTCCCGGTGGCCGTCGGTGATCTCCTGTGACATCACCGGCGGCTACCGGGAGAGATTTCAACGGGTCCGCAGCGTTCTCCTGCGCTGTTAAGCGCAGAACACTGCGGACCCATTGACGCGAATGCATTGTTTGTCCGCTTGGGGAAGCTTGCTGATTTTCCAAGGTCCCCGAGCGCACAAAAAAATGCAACATGCTGCATCCCGGGTGCGGACGCAGGACCCTGGAGGGAGCAGATATCGTCCGCATCCGCACCTGAACGCAGGCAAAGGTTAAACATAGGAACGCAGTGCGCATGCGTTTGACTGCGTATAGGAACGCAGCATACGCTGCGTTCACATACGCAAATGTGAAGGCACCCTTAGTATAAGGGAAAGGGGATATTGCTCACCACGGCTTCCAGAGGCCGTTAGTGCTCGGAGTAATGGCTGGTTCCCATTCACTTGAACAAACATTGAAGGAACTCAGGCACCAGACTTGTTGCAGTTAAAATTCCGGATCTTTATTCAGACATCCTTAAAAGCATTAGTGGGGTACGCAGCCCCCTTCCTCCATGCCTGACGTGTTTCGGATGCAAAATCCTTAGTCTTATGCCTAAGACAAAGAAAATACACATGTGGTATAACTAAACATGTAATTACAATAATTTTCTGGGAGAAATACTTTATTTTCTGTAACAATTTCAAGGTGTCAACACATTTAGCTATATATATATATATATATATATATATATATACATATACACAGTTGGGTAAATACATTTTTGGACAGTGACCGCAACTTTGTAATTCGTGCTCTGCATGCCACTATTTTTTATTTAAAGTGAAACAATTCAGAAAAAATTTAAATGCAGATTTTTAGTTTTAATTACAGAGATTGAACAAAAATATCATGTGAAACGTTTAGGCATTACAACCATTTTTCTATAAAGCATTTTCATTTCAGGGGTTCAATAGTAATTGCACAAATTTATTTTACCATGAATAAAATGTTTATTTTTAATACTTTGTAGAGAATCCTTAGCAAGCATGACTGATGATGTCCATGACTTCCAGACTTAAGGTAAACAAAGGTTTTCCCCTTTGTGATACTTTGCCAGGCCTTTACTGCAGCTAACTTCAGTTTGTCACACCTGTGACCCGCTCATACCTTTTTGCGCGCTGCGGGCATCTCCTTATGTGTGGTCAGCTTTCAGCACTCCTAATGCTACTGTTGTATCTGGTCTAGAGACCCTCCATTTTAACTACAGGTAGGCGCGGCCAGACTCTGCTTGAATTCTGCTTGAGCAGTGTTCAACTTCCCTGGCCAATCCCCTGTTAGCAAGTGCTATTTTACACCGCTCCCCTATCCACTCTGGTTCTGACCTTTTAGTTCACTATGCTTTGCCCTAGAGTGGTACCTGGCGGCTACCTGTGGCACAAGCCTAACCTCACCACTAGAGGCCCTAGTGAAGACCGGGTAGCCACTTAGTCACACCCCTCCTCACAGGGTAAGCCCAGATCCCATGGCGCTGTGGGTCCTTTTACTTATTACCCATCCCAGCCATAACACAGTTGCTTATTTCTGAGTCTTTTTGACTTAAATTTTGCCCTAAGTATGTGAGATCTGGTGACTGACTCCGACATTGCCAAATATTCCACTTTTTTTGCCTTAAAAAAAACTTCTGGTTTTCTTTTGCAGTATGTTTTGAGACGTCTATCTGTTCTGTGAAGCGATGTCCAATCAACTTTGCTGCATTTTGTTGAATCTGAGCAGAATGTATAGCCTTGTACATTTAAGAATTTATCTGTCTGGTTCTGTTTTCAGCCACATAATCAATGAACACTACTTAGTGCCATTGTCAGCCATGCATTCCTATGCCATCACTCTGCCTCCACCATGTTTACAGAGGCTGTAGTGTGCTTTGGATCATGAGCAGTACCAGTCCTTCTCCATACTTTCTTCTTTCCATTATTCTGGAACAAGTTGATCTTAGCTTCATTTGTCCAAAGAATGCTTTTCCAGAACTGTGCAGCTTCTTTAGATGTTTTTTTTTTCAAAGTCTTATTTGACCTTTTTGTTTTTAAGACTAATTAATTTTTTTGCATCTTGATTAACTAACAAGCTCATGCGGAAACAATACTGCACACCCTAATAATAAATGAATACATTTTTATTATATCAAAAAAGGAAGGCTGACAAAGACATACAAAATAAAAACAATTAAAACCAGGTAGGTCCCATGACAGCAGTTCTTGGGGGTACAAAAATGGTATACTGGGACAAAGGTCCATCAAGGAAATTAATCAAATAGCTTACTACATTCCAAAGTTCATGGAATGAAATCATCAAACAACATCAAAATACCATAATAAATATCATCAACTAATCACTCAATTGTAATGATGCTGTGCATATAACTCAATTCCTTTGAGAGATAAAACCTTTTGATCAAACAAGCAAACAGTCATACCAAATGTTAGGCTGCAACCTGGGCGTCTGCGGGGCCCCACGCTTGCGCTGCTCTAGGCAGCTTCCTCAGGGGAATCATTTTTTGCATCTTGTGCTGAACTCTCTGTATTTGTTCTCATGAAGTCTTCTCATTATAGTAGACTTGGATACCGTAACACTTCTTGGAAAGTATTCTTCACATAGATAGATGTTATTAACAGGTTTTTCTTCATCATGGAAAGGATTCTGGATCATCCACCACTGTTGCCTTCTGTGGAAGTCCAGGCCTTTATAAATTCTGAAACTCGGCAAGGCACTTTTTTTTTTTTTCCCCCTGTAGAATTTACCAAATTGTTGATTTGGCTACTACTAACATTTCTGCTCTCTCTCTGATGGATTTCTTCTTGTTTTTCAGCCTAATAATGCTCTGTTTCTCTTCATGGTCTGTTTCTCTTCCATAGAAAGATTCTTTGACCGCATTTTTTGGATTCACAGCGACAGCTTTAAAATGCAAGTGCCACACTTGGAATCAGCTCCAGACCTTTTGCCTGCTTACTTTATGATGCATTAATGAGGGAATAGCATATGCAGCCCATTAAAGAGCTTTTCAAATAACTGTCTAATAATTTTGGTTCCTTATAAAAGAGGCAGCTACCCGTTAAAGAACAGTAATTCCTAAAACCCTTAAGGCCACGTCACACCTGTTGACATCGCCGCCGATTACATAGGCGATGTAGGGGCATGGCCTATCGGCGGCAACATCGCCCCTGCGTCGCCTAATGTAAAGGGGCGTTGTCTGCGCCCCTGAGTGGTCGCCTGGTTTCACATCAGTGTCCACATCGCCCCATGTAAACGGCTGCCGGCTCCCATTGTACTGCATCGCCGCTGGGGTTTTGAGACACCCCGGCGGCGATGCCGCTTGTCAGATCGCAGGCGCGTCGCTGGAGGTGTCGCCCCATGTAAATGGGGGACGGCAACGCTGGCAGGGCGCCAAAAACGTGCGCGTTCCCGCCAGTCGCCACCGACATGTCCAGCGCCGTCGACAGGTCTGATGGTACCCTTACTCTGATTAGGATATGATAACCCTCATAGTAATACTTAAAGTCTGCACTTTAGGACAATATAAATTATACAACTGTATCAGAGTACGCTAAATTGCCAAAGTTTGTGTCACTGTCCAAATATTTCTTGACCTAACTGTATATTTTTATCTATGTATATCTACATATATAGTGCTGGGATTGGGCTACAGCCGCTGTTCACTATGTCCGGCGCCTCTATGACTGAAGGCCGGAGGCTGCTGGGAGGAGTCAATTCTCCTGGCAACAGGGTTTTCAGTACAGTTATTGCACAGTATCAGAATGCAGATGCCTGCAGTTTAACCCCATATCTGCAGGTTAACAGTGTTTTTTTACATGACAGGCTCCCTGAAAAACTATCGTACGTTTCCAGAGTATTGGGTCTTTTTGATTAATGCCAATTATTACAGTATTTTCGACGGGGGCACCCTGTAGGTCAAGACAATAAAAATTATCATTGAGTATAAAGGCTTACATCTATGGAAATGAATGGTGGATTTGTAAGAAAAAAAAAGTGTAATATTCATGGAAGCAGCAGGAATAAAATGACAGCAAAACCTGTCCACTTTTGACCTGGTGATAAGTCAACATCATCTATATAAACGTTTCTTAGGTAACGTGATGTAGTTGTCCAACATAACATTTGTTTCATATGAGTGAGGAGGGGTCTGCTTTCCACACTACTATTAACATGGCACATGACAGAGGTTGCGGCTTTTGTGTCCAGAGCTCCATATCCTGATGACGATAACATATGCTGATCCTGTGCAGACAAATAGCAAAATATTAAAACCTTTCCTTCCTGTGTAAGCTGGCTTTTCGATCAACACTTATTATCCCTGTTCCCAAAGCCAAACAGTTTTCTTTTTTTTTTTTTCAATCAAGCTCCAGGCAATGCTAATGAATTTGCATTACTAGGGGGGGGGGAAGAGTGCTCACATACAACATTAACCCAAAGTAGAGTAAAGCAAAACTGTCATCTCCTAAAAGAAACATAATTGAAAATCGGAATTACTAGCATTTAATGTATAAAAAAACAAAAACGTAATATAAGATGTTAGACATAATGAAATATCACATTAACTGTGAAATCAATATATAAAATGGAATATATTTATATCTGCTGTCCTATCTGACAATAATATGGTAGGCATTTACATAAGCATGATATAAATAATAAAGAATATGTGAAGCCGTGATCAGTGGTTATTATGGGCTCTCTTCTGTATTGATATATAATACAGTGTATAATAATAGCGCCATCATTTACACCACATTCATGGTAAGCATCATATACTAAGATCCTGCGTAGAGCCAATAATACAAAATATATTGTACATACACATTTTTCAATGCTGGGACATTTCTGAATATACAGTTAGGGCCAGAAATATTTGGACAGTGACACAATTTTCGCGAGTTGGGCTCTGCATGCCACCACATTGGATTTGAAATGAAACCTCTACAACAGAATTCAAGTGCAGATTGTAACGTTTAATTTGAAGGGTTGAACAAAAATATCTGATAGAAAATGTAGGAATTGTACACATTTCTTTACAAACACTCCACATTTTAGGAGGTCAAAAGTAATTGGACAAATAAACATAACCCAAACAAAATATTTTTTTTTTCAATATTTTGTTGCGAATCCTTTGGAGGCAATCACTGCCTTAAGTCTGGACCCCATGAACATCACCAAACGCTGGGTTTCCTCCTTCTTAATGCTTTGCCAGGCCTTTACAGCCGCAGCCTTCAGGTCTTGCTTGTTTGTGGGTCTTTCCGTCTTAAGTCTGGATTTCAGCAAGTGAAATGCATGCTCAATTGGGTTAAGATCTGGTGATTGACTTGGCCATTGCAGAATGTTCCACTTTTTTGCACTCATGAACTCCTGGGTAGCTTTGGCTGTATGCTTGGGGTCATTGTCCATCTGTACTATGAAGCGCCGTCCAATCAACTTTGCAGCATTTGGCTAAATCTGGGCTGAAAGTATATCCCGGTACACTTCAGAATTCATCCGGCTACTCTTGTCTGCTGTTTTGTCATCAATAAACACAAGTGACCCAGTGCCATTGAAAGCCATGCATGCCCATGCCATCACGTTGCCTCCACCATGTTTTACAGAGGATGTGGTGTGCCTTGGATCATGTGCCGTTCCCTTTCTTCTCCAAACTTTTTTCTTCCCATCATTCTGGTACAGGTTGATCTTTGTCTCATCTGTCCATAGAATACCTTTCCAGACCTGAGCTGGCTTCTTGAGGTGTTTTTCAGCAAATTTAACTCTGGCCTGTCTATTTTTGGAATTGATGAATGGTTTGCATCTAGATGTGAACCCTTTGTATTTACTGTCATGGAGTCTTCTCTTTACTGTTGACTTAGAGACAGATACACCAACTTCACTGAGAGTGTTCTGGACTTCAGTTGATGTTGTGAACGAGTTCTTCTTCACCAAATAAAGTATGCGGTGATCATCCACCACTGTTGTCATCCGTGAACGCCCAGGCCTTTTAGAGTTCCCAAGCTCACCAGTCAATTCCTTTTTTCTCAGAATGTACACAACTGTTGATTTTGCTACTCCAAGCATGTCTGCTATCTCTCTGATGGATTTTTTCTTTTTTTTCAGCCTCAGGATGTTCTGCTTCACCTCAATTGAGAGTTCCTTTGACCGCATGTTGTCTGGTCACAGCAACAGCTTCCAAATGCAAAACCACACACCTGGAATCCACCCCTGACCTTTTAACTACTTCATTGATTACAGGTTAACGAGGGAGACGTCTTCAGAGTTAATTGCAGCCCTTAGAGTCCATTGTCCAATTACTTTTGGTCCCTTGAAAAAGAGGAGGCTATGCATTACAAAGCTATGATTCCTAAACCCTTTCTCCGATTTGGATGTGGAAACTCTCATATTGCAGCTGGGAGTGTGCACTTTCAGCCCATATTATATATATAATTGTATTTCTGAACATGTTTTTGCAAACAGCTAAAATAACAAAACTTGTGTCACTGTCCAAATATTTCTGGCCCTAACTGTATATATTTTTTATGCAATATATAATTAACTCCAAGTTGCTGCAAAAGAATGTGACACATGGCATGATTAATGATTCCTCTGTAGATTCAGCATAGACTTTAATTGCTTTTCCACTTTCTACCTGCATTTCTACATTTAGCAATACATTTGATGTTTGCTAGCAGATAAAGGCAAGGTGCCATGTAAACCAACGAGCATGAACGATATCCTCTAATTGATCACAAGGCATGGTGATAAGTGAAGACTCCATGTATATTCCCATTATATTCCCCCACGTAGCACTGCACTAAATAGTCCACATTGTATCTGCAATAAATAATGTATAGCTCTAGTGTTTCACATGGACTTGCATTTACATACTCGAGCTGTAAAGGACACAATACTTGTGTATAATTTACAACTTGGAGGTGATCTGTCACCACATTTTACAATCAAACTGCATGCGTTATTAGCCCCCTCCTTGACAAGGCCAATGTTTGTTTATTTTTCTCAAAAAGAAGAACATACCACACTTTGCGGATTATAAGACGCACTGTATTATAAGACGCACCTCAAATTTAGAGGAAGAAAATAGGAATCATTTTTACATTTAAAAAAGGGGACTGTTTTATAATCCTATGGTGTATTTTATAGTGCAGGTAAAGCTTACCCAGGAGGGGGTTGGGCCAAGGTGGAGCGGGTCACAAGAGGCAGGTTCTTTATATGCAGCATCGGAATGAGTGAGGCAATGCTCAGGGTCCCAAAGCGGGACGAAGGTGGTGTCACGTTACGCAATGTGAGCGGCATTGATGTCTGGGCACTGATGGGCATAGGGAAAATTGCTACTGAGGCAGCGCATGTGCAGATTGAGATCTTGGAGAGCCAAGATAAATCTACGCATGCACCGCTTGTGACACGATGGAATCTAGGAAATTAATGTCTGGCCAGTGGATGTGAAGGGCTGCAGATAAATGGTTGCTGAGGCAGCGCATGCGCAAGATAAGTTCTCAGTTCTCCAAGATCTCGATTTTTGCGTGTGCTGCCTCCACAGCGCACCCATTACTGCCCGGACATCAATGGCACCCACATCACAGCGACGCCACATCCTTCAAGTCTTGGAGCCTGCTGCATTGCCCCACTCATGCCGCCATTGTTAATAAGGAGCCTGCCACCTTTTACCACCACGTATGTACCCCCCTTGAGTAAGCGTTATCATCAGCAACCGTGAACCCAATCCATCGCACCCTATCTGGATTAAAAAATGCATCCCCATTCTCCCCCCAATTTTGGTGGGGGGGGGAAGAGAAGTGTCTTTTATAATCCAAAAAATACAGTAATTCCACCAGTGTTTTTTAGATTATGATATTAGTTTTTTTTCATTATGTGGCTGAAATTATCTGGTAAAAAGATTCTCCAGGTCAGTATTATTACGGCAATATCAATTTTCTTTACATTTGAAAAATTATGAACATTTGTAATAAAATTGGATTGTGTTGCTATTTTCCATGGCTGAGTTCCCACAATGTGTTTGTGATGCTGTGTAAACTGACTGTGACGTCAGTCTGTGGATACCCGCACAAGAAAGTTACCCTGAGAAACCCTGACACACTTTAACCCCTATATAGGGATCTGGATTTACAAAAGAATTCAGCAGATTGCTGCCAATGAAAGGGCAGAAGTCCGAAGACAAATAGTACCGTCCGGGATCAAAAGCTGGGAAGTCAGGAAAAGGACAAAATCAGGATCTGAAAGCGTTGTTCAAGGAGCCGGGTCAAAACAAAGATGGCAGCAAGGTACAAAATCATGAGGCAGGAGAAGCGTCCAAATAGGCCAAGGTAAAACAGGAAAAGCAAGCTATTTCTGGCAGCTTGTAGCAGAGAGCTGAAGTTGTTAGTAGAGTGTGGTGCTTTGAAATAGCCTGAAGCCCCGGAGTTAACGACTTCAGCTGAGAAGCACATACAGAACCTTCCTGTCACGGAGCGGTAAGGTGGGCAAGGGAGTTCAGGGGAGCTAGTCTGGCCCTGGACTTGGTGTACCTGACTAGCCCTGTTTTTGAAAGTACCTCTGAAGATAAGGACTTTTGGGTTCCCACCCTAGCCCTTCGCTCCTGATCAGCCCTAGGCTAAAAGTGCCTACCTCCACCCACGGGCCAGGGAAACCCAGCAGTTTTAAATGAAAGTCAGTGGAAGTAACAGCACAGCTCAGCAGAGCACAACTTCACAGCACAGGTCCTAGATCAAAATTAACTAAATCTGCAGCATCTGGTGGAGGGAAGCAGAACTACTTAAGGCTGAGGGGGTGGAGAGCAGAAAGCACGGACACACCCCTTCACCTTTACCTCCACCTGCAGGGATGCAGAGCAGAATAAGGGAAAAAAAACTCAATTAAGGCCCCATTCACACACTGCTTTTTTTGCTGCGTATTTTTAAGCACAAGCTCATCACAAACCAGGAGTGGGTGATTAAACATATAAGTGGAGCACTTGTTTCTATTAGACCTTTCCTCTGTGTGCGCCACTCCCTGTTTTGATTGTTCCACTCCTGGCTTTTTTTGAGCTTGTGCGTAAAAATACGCAGCAAAAAAGCAGTGTGTGAATGGGGCCTAAATAGCACAGCAGCAACACTCCAGAACTGCAAAGGCAGTCAATACATGACACATCATTCTGTCAGACTGTGAAGTACAGCAGGTCTCAGCCACTCTAACCTTAGTGAATGAGCGAACCTCCAGAGGTTCTTGTTCTGATTTCTCTATCACCAGCACCATCTGCAGTGTGAATACAGTGGTGCCTGGCAATAGAAGCAGATGTTGATGGGGCAGTGACACTGACCTACTGCGCTCTTTTGGAATCCGCAACATAATGTCAGGAAGGCGTTAAATCAATTTGTTAGACCGAATAGACTTGTGTTGTTATTTTGAAAATCAATCAAAGCTGAAAGTTGTCGGACATTAAAATGAGCTCATAAAATGTGTGTCATAAGAGCACGGTTATACAGTGATTGTGTCATTGATTTTTTTCAATGTATATACACCAGTCTCATCAGGTCCAAGAGGGCGATTAAATAGTGTATGCAGGTTGTATTGTGTTTCAGAAATCTCATTCACTTTGTGTGTGCTGTAAAATGTTGTTTTTTTTTAGTGGGAAAAAACGCAGTTGAAAACACAACGTGTGTGAATAAATGCTTAGACGGTAGACACTGAGCAAGTATATTTCTTTATTGTCCAGGTGCATTGCTTATATGATAATACTATACTGGGCATAATCAAGCAGCATATTTATAATTTACCATAAAAATGCCTGTCAAAGTCTCCCAGTGGGAGTGGTGCCCCCCAAATTTGTCCATCACGATAAAGGTTACCACTTTTCAAAAACCTTTACAGGCGTTCTGCTTACCATAATTTCAGCCCAGCAGATTTAATTAGCCTTTGTGATTGCTTTGCCTGACCCTGTCTTTTATACGTCCTGAGAAGGAAGATGCAAAAGGTCCAGACTATTAGATGCAATTGTCTGCAGTACTGCGGAGATGTGGAGATGCTTCTTTCAAAAACACAGCAGTTTTCGATTTGTCGGGGGAAAAAAAGCAATGGTGCATGGGATTTCTGAAACCTCCTAGCTTTTGCTGCCACTGTAAATTGTAGCTTTTAATTTGCAGAAAACTCATTAAAGAAAACACTGCAAAATTGCAACATGTGAACAATGCCTTATCCATAACATGTAAGGAGTTTGGATGACCCTTCATCCATTGTTCCTGCCATTAAAATTGAAATTCAATGCTTTTCTGTAAAATTATTTTTTTAATTAATTCTACAGAACAGGATGAAATGGGGGAAAAAAAGAAAAAATGTTTGTTGCTAGTGTAAATTTTTTTTTGATACATCATTTTTATTGATTTTCACCGTACACAGAAAGTGAAATACAAACATCAAGAACAAAGGTGAAAATGACTCGTTTGTCACAAGATACATATACCGGAATATATTAACCCCACAAACATAGTGAAAACACCCCCCGCCCACACCAGCTACTTAGTTTTCGATCTCCTCTCCCTAAAAGCGAGTTCTTAATGATCTCCCGTCATCAAGTGGCCATATGCCTCCCCTAAAGTGGCTCGTCTCCAGTCCCGTCGAGAAGTCCCAGCCCATGGGTGTTCACATCGCCAGTCTGCCCAACGACCCGCCTATAGATTCTAGAAGGTACCAAGCTAATTGCGTGAATGGTCCCATTAGGTCTCCAATTTCAGACAGTTGCTGTTCAATGAATACCCTCCATTTCGCCATGAATTTACCCAACATCTTATCTTTGTCCCTCAGTGCCTCTCATCTATCTATATCCAGTGCCCTCTTTAGACCCGAGATAAGTGCATCCTCCCCTGGCACATCTGGTTTGAGCCAGAATGTCAACAGTAGCCTTTTAGCTAGTAAGACCAGTGTGTGTATCAAGTGCAGGTTCCCTCCTTCCCCCCGCGGCATCACTAGATCTTGGAATATCCAATATCTAGGATCTAGGTCGTATGTGGAACCCTGCACTCATAGGACCATGCTACTGACCAATTCCCAATATTTCCGGACTTTCCAACACCCCCACATCCCATGAGCCATGTCTGTCCGGTCCTGCAAGCATTTAGGGCAGTGTAGTAGTCTATTCGGATTGGCCGCGTTCGGCGGTATATTAAATCCACCAATGATTCCATGGACCCTGAAGTGAGAGTCCCTCCATTGCTCACTGAATATGTAGGGAAAAAAATAGGTGTACAACAGTCCGCGCTGCCAAGGTCCACTTACTTCAAGGAACACACAGGTAGGTGATGTGTAACCAGGTTTTCTTTATTGCTTCCGACGCGTTTCGGTGCCCTCCTGGCACCTTCCTCAGGGATGCCCCATCCTTACCCCATCCCGACAGGATGTCTTCACTTAGAGTCATGTTGCAGATATCTCCGCCATCCACTGAACAATTTATCAGCCCCTATTGGCAACAACAGTTCTCTAAGCTCTCTGTATAGTGTGGATATCGTCACCTGTGAGATGTCGAGCCCGATAATCCTGTCACATGTATGTGGGTTGGATTCTTTGGCTACATTGAACAAGTTCATCATAATATGGTGTTTAATCTGCTGATATTGGATACTCTGGAAACCCCTCAGCCGAAAGCGTTCTATTGTTTCCTGCTCAGTCAGCCACCGTTTTCCCAACACATTCATCAAATCCCCTATGCATGCTATCCCCTTCGATTTCCATTCTGCGAATAGCGCATTTGTCCGCCCCAGAGGAAAGTCAGGGTACGCCCAAGGGTTAAGATGTTTCGAGACCATCCATGGAAGGCCACATTTCTTTCTCACCGCCTTCCACGTTGATATGGTAACCTTAAAGATTATCGCTAATTTAACATGTGTCAGGATGCCTGATAGGGAAGTGTGGAGCAGCGAGCATCTATCCCAGGGAGCGCAGACCGCTTGCTCCAGTTGTTCGTCAGAGAACTTGCTAGATGTTTTTGTCCACTCCACCACATGCCTCATGAGGCATGCCAGATTATAGCCCCTGACGTCGGGAAGTTCGCTCCTCCACGATCTTTTGCCAACATGAGCAACGCTAGTCGCAGTCTTGTTTTTTTCCCCCGCCAGATAAACCTGGAAAAGGCTCTATTAATCCTGGAAACATCTGCATATTTCAACAGCAGAGGTAAAGTCTGTAGGGGGTATAGAAGTCTAGCAAAGCTGATCATTCTAACGAGATGGCATCTGCCCAGTAGCGACAGCGGCAACCCGGCCCATCTCTCCAGCTCCTTTTCTATTTTTTCTATAATAGGCTTATAGTTGAGCTCATATACCTGGCCCGGGGTTCTGCCCATGTTGAGTCCCAGATATTTAATGGAGGAGCGGGTTACAGTTATACCCAGTTTCCACAGATCTTCCCCCTGCGAGCCCGTGTGTAGCAATGGTAACAGTTCACATTTCTTCTTATTGAGACGAAATCCCGAGAAGATCCCAAATTGCTCTACTGAACGTAGTAGACCTGGTTGGTCTCTCAGTGGGCGCTTCATAAATAGGACAATGTCGTCCGCAAATAACGCGGAATTAACTTCTTCAGACCCGATTTTAATGTTCTTGAACGCACTATACTGGTTAATGAAGCTCGCCAGTGGTTCTAAAGCGAGATTGAAAAGAAGGGGAGACAGGGGCGACAGGGGCTAGTGTAAATTTTACAAATTCTAGTTGCTAGTTTTTCTGGTAGATACAGTTATAAACTCACTTCTGTCACATTTCAAGAGGAATGGAACCAATAACCATGTGAACAATTATATGGAAATAGGGTTTTTTAAGGGGAAGACACTGGGGAATTCTGCACAAGTGTCATTTATGACAGATTGTAATGACAGACATAAACATCCAATATTCGCAGAACTGTACATTGTGACCACCACTATCCAAATAAGGCCAGAGTTCCCATTAGCGTATGGCATAGGATGTTATAGTCTAATGACACTCGGCTCAGAGAGACAGGAAACTGTGAGTCGATCCTGCGATCAGATAAACAGGTGCAGAGAGGAGGGAGAAATTAATCTCTCCACCTCTTCCATTGCCGACCTCGGCGTATATCTCACTGCACTTGCACCCATAGACTTGTATGGGTGTGAGTAAGCCGAGACTCGCTGACAATTGTAGCATGCTGCAATTTTTTTTCATCAGTCCAATTAGGACTGTGGAAAACATCACAGATCTAAACTGCCTGATGCCTTACTTTAGGCTGATTGCAATGCAAGAATTTCTCTCATTGCACTCTCACACTGGCATCACTGGCCTAAAGGAAGTCCTATGTTATAATGGTGATGATCCATCTGTATTCAGTCTCCATTAAAGCGCCCTGTCCAAGCATTATTTGGAACTCCCACAGCAGAATGGAGAGAGCCAGTGCATGCACAGCCACCTCTTCACTCACTGCTGATCAGATGCCAGACAGAATAGGGGACTGTGGGACCCCTGTTTTAGATACATGTGAGGATCCCATGAATATACCATTCCTTGAATTGTTAAATCAATGTCACAAAGTTTCTAAGCAGTCCCTAGGTGGTGGTCAACCTCACTCTGACGAATGCCTCAATGTCTTTGGTTGTCTCAAATTGACTGCTAAAGCACAACTCATGAAGATTTACCAGTCATGTATTACAAGAATTGCTCTGACCTTATCTGGGTACTTGTACTCCTGCATCTGCAATGCCACTATCTTCAGTGAAACCTGACGCTGCATTTGTGCACATATCACATAAATACACTGTATAACAATGAGGCACTGCCCCATGGTCACAGATTATCAAGTACAGCCCCAGTCCAAAACCTTTCGGAAAGGGGTATGTCTCTCTTCAGGACAGCAGAATGCAGCGTCTGACAACAACTCATCTGTTACTTTAACACAGGGAAGAGAAGGAATGACTTAATAAGCGTTTCTCTACACACTAACTCTGGCCTGACACTTTATTGGAAATCTGTTAGCAGGATTTTACCCCCTTTCCCCCAGAATAAAAAAATATTTATTGATATGTGCATGTAGCTCTTTCAAAGCAATACCTTTACATGGCCAGGCCATTCCTTCATTACTGAGAAGCATTTGAGGCTGTAGACTGAAGCTTCTGGCACCCCAGCTCTATTCCCAGCCCAAAGCCACCGCCTCCTGCTTGACTGACTGCCTCTATGCTGTGTGAGGTCTGAAAAAGTAGCTGTCAGTCAAGCAGGAGGAAGAGGTGGCACGATGGTGTGAAATAGAGCTAGAGTGACAGAGGCTTATGATCTGCAGCCTTATTTGCATATCAATTCAAATATGATTTCTCAATAATGAAGGAATGGACTGGCAATGTAAAAGGTATTACTACATGACGTATAGTTTGGTGTGTGAAATCCTGCTGACAGATTCCCTTTAACAGCTCACTCTGAAGAGGCAATAGCTCCGGAAATTTTTAGTCTTTTCAACCAGCACACAACCCTTTGACACCCATATGGTGAGTATATCTAGGCCTCCTGTGTGGCCCAGGAAGCATTGCCTATACAGACTCAGTCAGATATAAAAAATGAAGGTTTCTTAAAACGAACTGTCACCCCCCCTGACATCAAAAGCTAAAATAGCCACCTTCTGCAGCACAAGGCTGCATTCAGAGAAGGCGGCTATAGCCTTTTGATGACCTATATAAAATTTGTAAATATACACTTAGATAAATGCTTACTCTTAAGAAGGACCGGGAGGTGGGGTTTCGCACTCCTCTGACCCGCACCCTGTTGTCAATCATCGTGCTCGCCTGCTGCTGCCTCCCCTCACTGTCACACGAACGCGCGCCTCGTTCTCCTGCATGGGCCACGCATGCGCTGTGCGCCGGGTGTCCAGGAAGTCGTCGGGCAGCGCGCATCAGCCATGCGCGGCGCCATACAGGAGAACGGAGGCGTGCGTTCATTTTACACAGTGAGGGGAGACAGCAACAGGCGAGCACGATGATTTACAAGAGGGTGCGGGTCAAAGGAGTGCGAAACCCCGCCTCCCGGTCACCGGTCTTCTTAAGTGTAAGCATTTATCTAAGTGCATATTTCATTGTATATAGGTCATCAAAAGGCTATAGCTGCCTTCTCTGAATGCAGCCCTAGTGCTGCAGAAGGTGGCTATTTTAGCTTTTGATGTCCAGGGGGGGAGGTGATAGGTTCGCTTTAAGCTTTTCTTTATCCAACAGTTTATGAAAAACTTTTTTTTACGGACCCATAAACCTACATTGGTTAGTTTGATTGGATCAAAATTTGACTTGTTTTTGTGATATTGTGCTGAACATGCTGTTAGCAAAATTACATGGACATGTGAACAGCCACCTACACTATAATGGGTACAAGTTCTATCTATGAAAAATACAGATATGGGAAAATTATGTGAATGAGAATGAGGTCTAAAGGCCGGTTTAAGGCCCAGTACACGGTACGAGATCGTGAACCATATCGCTGAAACGTCACGGGTTTGGAGTCGTTCAAACAACATCGTTAGGACGTCGTTGCGTGTTACACTGAGATACGACTACGATAAATCGTTGGATCGTTGATCGCAGATTTGAGAACATGTGATCCTCGACCAGCCAAACTGCTGCATGTTCTGTGTGACACCGTGATAACATGTCGTTAACGACTTCAATTCACAACAGTGAACAAGGATCGTTCGCTGGGTTGTGCGAACGATAGCTGCTCGCTACATGATGTCAAAAAGATGTCCTAACGACCACGCTCCCGTGAGATCGTTGGTGATATCTTAACGATATTGACGTGTGTAAAGGTACCTTTTCACACACAGATAATTGTGTAGAGATTGTTGGCAGATCTCTGATTGCAGTGAAAGCATGGAGACGTTGTTCCATTTTGTGGCCGTGTACAAATGGAACAATGTGTCCATGATTTCACTGCAACCAGAGATCTGCCAACAATCTCTGCACAATTATCTGTGTGTGTAACTGGGCCCTAAAGGGGAGCTAATTTGCATAGTTTTCCCATAGAGAGCTGCCTGTAAGAAAGGCCCCATACACCTAGATATTCTCAGTATAAACTAGTACTTCCCTCATCCTAATCATTGAAAAAATTAGACAGATGAGATTTACAAGTTCATATACAAAAGTACATCAGATAGTATATTAGTTGGCAATTGGTATAGGAGGTGATGCATTACCGTCATCCAGGGCCCTGTATTATATATTGTGCTGCATCATTACCAGCCACAAGTAACACACTTGAAAAACCAACAAGCTCTGCAATTAAGGGGAGATGAATTCAGCCTCTCCTGATATATGGGACACATACAGACAGGCTGGTGATAATCACATACAGCATTACTGTCACCTCTGTATTTATGGCACAATATATTCAATAATCGGAGACACAAGGGTGCAGATCCCGTAGTACCCAAGGTCAGGGATTAGCATTTCATCGTGATTCTAACTAGCTTCTGCAAATCTAAAGCTGAAAGCTCAGTAATATATTCTGGAGTATTTTCATTAGAAACTTGTTAGGAACCCATGGATAACTGATAAAGAAACATGCTATGAATTGTAGTTGCAACTATATTGTATTTATAAGCTGCCATTTAGAGAAGAGTATGACTGTAGTCTGGAATTACTAATAGGGAGTCCAGACTTGCCCTCCTACAAAAATCACCACTGTATCATGCAATACGGCTGACTTATTTGGGTAATGTTTATTTCGTTTGACTCCACCATAAAAATGCATGTCTGATCGTATTCAAGAGGATGTCGGCTCCCTGACAAGTTGTATCAGTAATGATAGAACAATTATGCATCATCTTATTTAAAGATGCAGTGTTGTATAATTCCTCTGTTACACCTCCTGAAAATGTATGAATACATTGACAGTAGGATGTTACTATTTTCATGTCAATAAAGTTAAAAATCCAACAACGAATAAGAAAGAGCTGCAACTCACCGGTGAGTAGATCAAGTCTTCTTTAATGTGCAGATTCTGGTTACATAGGTGCAGGGAGGAAGGGGGTCTTCGGACTACGGTGACCGTTTTACCAGCTAGCGCTTCTACAGGTCCAGGTCCAAAACCTTAGAAGCACTATCAGCGTGAAATGGTCACCGTAGTCCGAAGACCCCCCCCTTCCTCCCTGCACCTATGTAACCCAGAATCTGCACATTAAAGAAGACTTGATCTACTCACCGGTGAGTTGCAGCTCTTTCTTAATAGCACTATGTAAATGAATAAATATTATATTATTATTATTTGGAGGTGTCGGTCAGTTTTTTTGTAGTATACTGTTGTCTGAACTCCTCCTGTCAGTCTAATGAGTACTGGATCCTACCCGCCCTTTAATGTTGAAGACTTTTAGCTTCGGAAAGGCATGTTTTCTAAGTATAGGTCCAGGGTCCCATGATGGAAAGGCTGCCTCTTTTAAATTAAATTAAAGAACAGTGGTCACATTTATTAGAGCTTCAGAGTGTGTAGGGATAAGGATAATTGGCAAGGGAAATAGAAATTTCCTGATACAAATTTATTCTGGAATCTGACTCTTCAGTTGAGATGGGGTAGTGGGGGGATACTGAAAGACATTGCTTACCTGTAAATCTCACAAGTACCCATGCTCTCTAGCTGCCTGTTCTGTAATTATGACTACACATGTGACTGGTGCATTTCAAGCAACGTTTTTGTGTCCGGGAGAAAAATCTGAATTGTCCTGGATCCTCCCAGACAGATGGAAACCGGCCCCATAGGGCAACACTATCGCAAAATCGGGTCCAGGGCTGTCAGGTTCACTCTGGACAGCCCCGGACCTGATTTTACCGAGGTGTGAAGCCAGTCTTTGCCAATCCTTGGCTTCAGATTTTTTTTTTCCTGAGGACCACAGAGGGGTTTAATACTGACTTCCTTTGTTTGCAGTGTATGGAGAATAAAGAAAATGGTAAATGGTGTTATTAAGGTGCAATTACTGCAGTATATCACAGACAAATCAATTCACAGTCACACCGACTCTGCAGGTCCTGCTCCTCACTGTCACTTGAATCTTTGTATTATTCACAGACTGACACTATTACTCCCATTTCCAATGTTTTTCATTTCTGGAATGGAATGCCATAATAAGATTTAGGTCTTAATATCCCCATCTGTAATGATGAGCTGTGCATTCTGACCCTCCTATCCCTACACTGTAAAATCTTAAAAATTGCTGCTTTCCCTACCATATCTTTTATAGTGGCAGTGAAAGTCCCTCTTGATTGGCTTCTCTAGACCATGTGTTGTGATTAACTTCCAGGCATTATGAGGATGCGTGCTTATATGCCCCTGACTTTGGCTGACTTAATCCTCACCAGTATGTGAAATGGCACTAGGCAACTAGTGGTATATATATTTATAATGTGCTAGTGGCATTCCTGCACTTAGGATTTCCACATTGATACTGGCTACACATGCTGTAGAGAGGAACAGATGGTATTTTTTTGTTATTTTAATAAATGAGTGTCGACTCCTAGATCCACTTTATGATCATACAATTGGGATACAAAAATAAAAAGTATATACTTATTTGTGAGAAAACAACAAATATGGCTGCAGCACATTGTATTTGGAGACCTGTATTGCAATATTATATATTCATTGTTATATACATTGTCATTGTTTACGACGTGTTCAGCATATGCTCATTTGTAATATATGGGTCCTGTCGATGTAGACGCCACGTATGACTCGCATAGACAGCAATGACATACAGCTCTACAGAATTGTAAAATACCTGGTATGCTGACGTATTATACACCTCATGCATGAAGAATGAGTATCCAGGGATTTACGGTGTAATTTTTGCATGGAAATAATTCTGAGTTAGGAATATCTTTGCCCTTTGTACACAATGTTCTTTATGCTTTCTCATTTCATGAGTCGCCTATCTCCCAGAACTACCAGGCTTTAAGGGATTCCTGCATTTAATTTCAGCGCTTTTCTCTTAATTAAAGAATTCCAATTTGGGAGATGGTAATGGCTTTACTTACGGTTATGGCTTTAATGAGCTTCTTTACTGTTATAATTAGAAATTAATTTTTGTACTTTGCTTCTGTCCAAGTATCATATAATTGTGCATTGCCGTGCCTGTTGGATCTGCACAACCACGTTAATATATTACTATGTGTGCTGTTTGCCCATATTTGTGTGACATTTTAATTAGCGAATTAAATTTTCCACTTCCCATTATTTTCTCATCTGTAGTGGATACCAGCCAGCCAGATGACTAGCCAACAACGCAGAATTGTGTCACTTGTGGTACTGTGCTTTATGTGTCCGCTGTGAAGGTTTTCTTATTGCACTTTAGAATTTATGATTCTACGGTAAAGTAGTTATGTGGACAGCTGGACATAAGTGACAAGGATGTAAGACCAAAGACATTGCAATGTCACATCTTAATTCTGAAAATATTGATTGAGTGACACTGCAGTAACATTTGGGTTAATGTATACTGACTGCTCATAGTGATTACAATGTGATTGAGGAGATTATTGGATACGGCAGGGAAGGTAAACCAACATACAGAAGTAATATACAGAACACTAGACGTCCCTAAAGGGAATCTGTTATTGGGTTTATAATCGCCTAATCTGAGAGCAACATGATGTAGTGGCATAGACTCTGATTCCAGAAATGTATTACTTACTGGGCTATTTGCTGTAGTTTTTATAAAATCACTGTTTTATCAGCAGCATATTACAACTAGAGGACTAGTAAACCCGTCCCATCAACGATTGGCAGATTTCTGTGTACACTGTACATATGCAGAAAGCTGCCAATCAGTGGTGTGGGCGGGGTTATACAGAGCTCAGCATTCAGAGAACTGCAGCAGCTACAACTGTATTTTACTAAAACTTCAACAAGCAGCCCAGTAAGTGACACATTGCTGGAATCGGTGCTCTGCTCTCAGACTGGGTAGAAAAAGCCTTGAGACCGACACCCTTTAATTAGTACTAGCTAATAACATTTTATGCTATTGGTACAAACAGTATAAGTCCAATGATGGCTCAATGTGGCAATGGCTCCCCCCCCCTTTTGCTTAAGAGCTCTGACCGTCATCAATGTCCTTCTTGGACCAGAATCTGTTAATTTTAACCTGAGTATATACAAGTTTTGATGCAATGAAATAATTACTATTTACTTAAAAAAGGTCTGTTTTATTGAGGGTGTCAGTGCTGCAGCTCCACTGCTGTCACCGGTCTAACCTGCTGGGTAGTGGGCATATGCTAGATATCTATTTCTGTCTCCATGTCTCAAAGAACAATGCCTGGATGTAATAAAGCT
>JARQOC010000003.1:710487348-710622747 GCA_033576535.1 Allobates femoralis
GCGACAATCGGATATTGAGGATGGAAAGGTTATCAATATGTAGATCACCAACATCTGCTGTAATGAAATACACTCAGAATATGAATACTAAAATTACAACTCAGCCTTGAAAAAAAAAAATCTCCCCCCCCCCCCCCAAAAAAAAGCAAGTCATTTATCTAAATAGCTTCTATTATCCCAAAGATCATAAAGTATATTTACATAATTGGCTTTGCCATAGTCAGAATGACTTGCTGAATAAGGTTATCTCATTATTTCACTCCCCCCCCCCCCCCCCCAAAAAAAATATAATGTCTTTTAATCTACTATATGCAACTGAAAAGGAAGCTACTCAAAGAAACTAGTTTTCTTATTTTCTTAAAGTGTAAATATCATTTAATTAAAACAAAAAAAAATACTGCACTGGTTATTAATGATGGGTCACATAGAAGCTAGGATAATGCTGTTTTTGTGCGATGTAACTTATTTTCTCAACTCTTTTGTGTGCTTTTAAAAGCTGCATTTTAGGGCTGGATGGGCCTGAGAATGCAGTGCAATGTGACAGCAGAGAAAGGGTTAACAGAGATCGGGCCTGAGCTGTGTGGAGTCAGATGACAGTAAGAAGCTTGTGCCAAGGAAAGAGGAGTTTGAAATGAACCTGAAATTCTGACATTGCTTAGGAACTGTGCTGTAGCCTGAGCTAATCAGATTGTCAACTCATCAACTGCAGTCAGGATCTTGCACGTTGTGTAGGCCCCGCCTCCTTTACTCTTATAAGGTTACATGCCCCATGTTCAGTGTGAAGGTGGATCTGACTGAGAATGAACATATGTCAGCTTCACACACAGTCTGGTGGGGACACCTTGTGGAAGATTTATGAATGGTTTCCTTCCAGATTTCATTAACCCTGCTGTTCTGTTCGGTCAAAAGTGATCAAATTTGAAGTTTTTGATTTCATTTTTCATTTGTTTATGAACAACCAAGTTCTTATACAGTATAATTATGCAACATGTATTCAAATAAAACAGTTAAATTAGCTAAAAATTGAGACATTAATAGGTCTGGTCAAAAATTACCGGAACTTTATAAGTGTACAGTAAACCCGCAGGATTAATAAAGTACATTTGAAAGTTTATTAAAATCACTTGCTCTACATTATCACTAAACAAAAATTTAAACTGCGGTTACACTTTAAAGGTACCTTTACACGCCGCCACTGCAGGATGGATACCAACGGCTACTTCACGTGCACGAGCACGCCCAAACGGTTACCAACGGGAAACGCACCCTCTTTACACGCCGCCACAAGGTGCGCTACGCTACGCTACATTTACAGCTAGCTACATCGCCGGGTGTCTCAAGTCGCCACCTGTAGCTCAGCGTACCTCATTTACACACCGCTACAACAAGCTAATATGGGCGGACCTGGTGCAGCAGGGACAGCACATAGGCGTGCCACAATTGTGGATTACGAGACGTCCGTACGCTGATAGGACAACGCAAGAACATCATGATTGGGCAGGCATCGCAGGAGGCTGATTAATACATGACGCTCGAGCGATTGTGTAGTGTGACTGGTCAGCTCCTTAAATATGCCGCCCTGTGCAGCGACAACCAATCGCAACGAAGGAGCTTCCTCCAATGATCGCTGAAGGGGCGTGGTATCCCGGAGCCTGGGTCACGCCTTAGCTACATTGCAGCTACATCGCCGGGTGTCCACAGTTCCCTTCTGTGGGTTCTTTACACGCCGATACAGCTCGCTACAATCGGCGATGTAGCCATCTGTTTATGGGCAGTGCACGGATACAGATGTATCTGTAGCCGGCTGTGTCGTCCCGTCTTCAGACGCCGCTACTACGGGCGATATTGGCGCGACAAGCTACATTTGTAGCCTGTAGCGGGTTGTATCCATCCTGCAGTGGCGGCGTGTAAAGGTACCTTAAGGCTCAAAGTAGCTGCAGTGTAAGGCTATGTTCATACGGGGTGTTTTAACTGCGTTTTTTAGCTCAGTTTTTACCTTGTTTTTATGCTAATCTATGATAATCTTAACCTGTGTTTTTGATTTCCATCAAAACCTATGAGATTCAGGGAAGAGCTGTCCAAACACATTGCTTTAATTTCCTTGTAGAAGCACAGATTTGTGCAGTATTCTATGGCAAAAACACAGCAAACCCACAGCAAATCTCCCGCCAAGAAATCAGGAGTTACTACAAACCACTAATGGTACCTTTACACGCCGCTACAGAAGGTTAGAAACAACCGGGTGTCGGAGACAAATGTATCATGCACCGTCAAAACAACCCAAGGTAGCGGCGTGTAAATCAGGTTTTTGCCACCCGTCACTGTCGACACCTGTTTTTTGAGCACTGCTCTAAAACAGGTTGGTTTCAACCCGATGGTAGCGGCGTCTAAATGAGGTACAGGAAGGTTTTTTCGTCACCTAGTTAACTCCTGGGGCGTGACACAGCCTCCGGGAAACCGCCCCCCTTCAGCGATCATTGGTGGAACCTCCTGCGTTACGGTTGGTTGTCGCTGCATAGGGCGGCATATTTAAGGAGCTGACCAGTCACACTACACAATTGCAATAGCATCATGTATTAGCCAGCCTTCCTGCGCTGCCTGGCCAATCATGATGCTATTGCATTGTCCAATCACCGTACGAGCGTTTCGTAATCCACAACTCTGGCACGCCTATGTGTTGTCCCTGCTGCCCCAGGTCCTCCCATACTACCTTCTGTAGCGGCGTGTAAATGAGGGAAGGTGCTTTACAGAAGGTAACCTGCGGCACCCGGCGGTGCCTCCAGAGATAGATTAAAACTTCTGTAGAGCACTTTGTAGCGGAGTGTAGAGGCGGTATCGGGTACCGTTTGCAACTGTTGGAATGTGCTCGTGCACGTGAGACACCCGGTTGTTTCTAACCTTCTGTAGTGGCATGTAAAGGTACCATAAGGTTTTGCTGCAGCAAAAACAACGTGTCGGGATATAGCCTTAAGGGGTTACATTTTTCTCACATAACTAAAATTGAGGGAGCTTTTTATAGGCAACTTCGATTTAAGATAAATACAGAAAAGAAACGCCTGGTAGTTTTATATAGGAAGATTGGTCATTGGTTAAGGTCACGCAGAAGTTTTAGCAATCACATGCTAAGCAGCGGGGGACATTGCAGGAGAAATCAGCTAATGTAGAGACTGACAAAGGGGCAGGAACGTGATTCCCACTGAATCATATTTTCCTATAAATTCACAGGTTATCAATGAAAATGTTTTTAAAAAAACCTTTTTAGTCAGATACACTTCCAAAACATTGAATTAGAAAAATACTTCAGTGAGTTTACATCACATTAATACCACCGGAAAGTGGTGACACTTGTCACTAGACACTGACATTGCAGCGACACCATGCAGCACTGAATGTAATGGTTTCCTAAGGGTTGTGACTAGCATCATACTGTGAAATAGAGATGAAAATGTTTCCAATAATGCTGAATTTCTGTAACTGCTTGCAAATCATACATGACATACTACGTATAGGCCAGGGGTCTCAAACACGCGGCCCCTGGAGCTTCACTGTGCGGCCCATGGCACCTTGGACAACTTAATGATGCATAGCCCCAGTGCAGGGGCCGCTGCAATCCCCGATGTGTTATGACGTCTGGAGACGGCACTAACAAGCTCTGCCACACAGAAAGATCAATGCAAGCTGCCAGCCAAAGAGAGGCCCGCAGCTGACGGCAGAGTATAACGTCACCTGCGAACCTCCGGCTGGCAGATTGCATTGATCTTGCTGAGCAACAGAGCTTGTCTGAGCAGCGGCTGGAGGAAGTCATAGCATAAGCCGGAAGTCAGAACAGCGGCCCCCTACAATGGAGCGATGCATCGTTAAAGTGAGAAAATTGTGAGTATGTGTGAGAGGGTGTGTGCATGAGTGTGTCTGTGTGTGTAAACCAGGATGGGGGGCATCACTAGAAAATGAGACCAGAATCGGTGACAGTACTACATGATGAGGACCAGGATGGGGACATTACTACAATATTGGGACTGGACATTACTACAGGATGGGGACATTACTATACAAAGGGGATCAGGATTTGTACTATACTACATTGAGCAAAAATTCTGGTATTACTAAAAATATTACTTAGTCCTACAAGGGATGCTGCCCCCGCAATAATTTTTTTTCTATGTGCGGCCCACCAACCCAGCCGAGTTTGAGACCCCTGGTATAGGCTAATTGGTGCTTTAGTCAGCAAAATCAGAGCTCTAAGGGTATGTGCACATGATCCAGAGGCATAGCATCTTGCACACGGTGCCTACGGAACTAAGGGAGAATGCAGCCACCTTATGCGCCCTCTCCACTGGAGATCACTTCTGACTGCAGCAACAGATTGCCATGATGTGGCCATGTGGAAGCACGGCAACCCACACCGCAGGTGAAATAATGCTGCGGTGGGGAGAAACACAGCGAGCATGGGATTTCTAGAAGTCACATCCACTGTGTTGTACTGTTCAGTGCAGCGTTTTGGAATCAGCGGTAATACACCACGTCCAAAATGCTGCTGGTCCAGATCATGTGCAACGCAACCCAATAGTTATGTAGACAACTTGCATAAATGTTTTGTCGCATAACTTTTTAGAGAATTAGTGTACCAAGACCCATGTCGCAGTGTAGTCCTAGGATTAGGGTCCCAAACCACGTGTCTCAACAATTTTGCAACCCAGTGATAATAGCCCCCGCAGAATTGACATATGAACATTGGGGCTGATTTCTGGAATGTTTGCTTCATTTACTAAGGCTGGCTTCACACCATGGTTTCAGGGGTCCGGGGCTGTCCAGTGCGAACCAGACATCCCCAGATCCGATTTTGGCCCCATAGTATTCCTATGGGGCCGGATGGGGCCAGATGGCAGTAACCTGCTGTCAGGGAGGATCCAGCAGAATTCGATTTTATTCCCCGGACACAAAATTGCACCTTGCAGCGTTTTTGTGTCCGGGGCAAAAATCTGACAAAATCGGATCCTCCCGGATCCGGTGTGATCCACGCCCCCTGACATGGGAATCTATGGGCACCGGATCGCACCAGATCCAAACAGAAAATCTGATCTGGTTCCCGGACACCGGGTGCTGAAGTTCAGTGGCGGCTAGCGCTGAACTCTTCATCACCTGGAGAGCTCCCCGCTGACATTTCAGAACCGCGGCTAGCTCCCTTCTAGCCGCGATCCTGAAACTTCAGGACTAGACAGCGGCAGCATCAGCTCACTGCCTATTCTGGCAGAAAACAGGGCCGGAGGGCATATTTGTTCTGTCCAGATCTCAGGCAGTGTCCGGTGCATCCAGTAAAACACCAGACACAGCCTGACAGCAAAAAACCGTGGTGTGAAGCAGGCTTAAGGAGTAAAATGATGAATCTACATTTGGTTGCTATTTGCTTAAAACCATACAAAACATGCTTGGCTGAAAAAATGTGCAGAATGTAGCAAGTTTTTTTTCCAAATAGGTGAAATGGGACACACTCAGCATGCAGAGATATAAACGTCATTTATTTAGCAACATTTCAACCCATTTAATAGAGGACCAACCCATTTAATTAACCTTTCCCCTTGCTCATCAGTGCACCCTCAGTGCTGAGAGGTGATGGGCGGGTAGAGAGGTGAATATTACTCAATAAAAAAGGGAGAAACTGCTCTACTCAAACAGTATACTTTTCCACGTCTCTGATTAACCCCCTTTTCCCCCTGGGCAATTTTCCATTTTTCTTTTTCAGTTTTTTGGTTTTTTCCTCCCCTTCTTCCAAGAGCCATAACTTTTTTATTTTTCCGTCAATATGGCCATATGAGAGTTTGTCTTATGTGGGACAAGTTATACTTTTGAATCACATCATTTATTTTACCATATAGTGCACTGGAAAGCAGGAAAAAAATTACAAGTGCGGTGAAATTGCAAAAAAAAAAAGTGCTATTACACAATTGTTATTTGGGTTTTTTATTCATTATGTTCACTATTTGGTAAAATTTTCATGTCTGTATGATGCCTCGGGTCGTATGAATTTGTTTATACCAAACATGTACAGTGTTGGCCAATAGTATTGACACCCCTGCAATTCTGTCAGATAATACTCAGTTTCTTCCTGAAAATGATTGCAATCACAAATTCTTTGGTATTATTATCTTCATTTAATTTGTCTTAAATGAAAAAGAAAACACAAAAAGAATTGTTCTAAAGCCAAAATGGTTATAGTTCCACACCAAACATAAAAAAGGGGGTGGACAAAAGTATTGCACTGTTAGAAAAATCATGTGATGCTTCTCTAATTTGTGTAATTAACAGCACCTGTAACTTACCTGTGGCACCTAACAGGTGTTGGCAATAACTAAATCACACTTGCAGCCAGTTGACATGGATTAAAGTTGACTCAACCTCTGTCCTGTGTCCTTGTGTGTACCACATTGAGCATGGAGAAAAGAAAGAAGACCAAAGAACTGTCTGAGGACTTGAGAAACCAAATTGTGAGAAAGCATGAGCAATCTCAAGGCTACAAGTCCATCTCCAAAGACCTGAATGTTCCTGTGTCTACCGTGCACAGTGTCATCAAGAACTTTAAAGCCCATGGCACTGTGGCTAATCTCCCTAGATGTGGACGTAAAAGAAAAATTGACAAGAGATTTCAACGCAAGATTGTGCGGATGGTGGATAAAGAACCTTGACTAACATCCAAACAAGTTCAAGCTGCCCTGCAATCCCAGGGTACAACAGTGTCAACCCGTACTATCCGTCGGCGTCTGAATGAAAAGGGACTGTATAGTAGGAGACCCAGGAAGACCCCACTTCTTACCTCGAGACATAAAAAAGCCAGGCTGGAGTTTGCCAAAACTTACCTGAGAAAGCCTAAAACGTTTTGGAAGAATGATCTCTCTTTTTGGCAAAGGCATCAACATAGAGTTTACAGGAGAAAAAAAGAGGCATTCAAAGAAAAGAACACGGTCCTTATAGTCAAACATGGCGGAGGTTCCCTCATGTTTTAGGGTTGCTTTGCTGCCTCTGGCACTGGACTGCTTTACCGTGTGCATGGCATTATGAAGTCTGAAGACTACCAACAAATTTTTCAGCATAATGTAGGGCCCAGTGTGAGAAAGCTGGGTCTCCCTCAGAGGTCATGGGTCTTCCAGCAGGACAAGGACCTAAAACACACTTAAAAAAGCACTAGAAAATGGTTTGAGAGAAAGCACTGGAGACTTCTAAGGTGGCCAGCAATGAGTCCAGACCTGAATCCCATAGAAGACCTGTCGAGAGATCTAAAAAGAGCAGTTTGGAGAAGGCACCATTCAAATATCAGGGACCTGGAGCAGTTTGCCAAAGAAGAATGGTCTAAAATTCCAGCAGAGCATTGTAAGAAACTCATTGATGGCTACCGGAAGCGGTTGATCGCAGTTATTTTGGCTAAAGGTTGTGCAACCAAGTATTAGGCTGAGGGTGCCAATACTTTTGTCTGGCCCATTTTTGGAGTTTTGTGTTAAATGATCAATGTTTTGCTTTTTGCGTCATTCTCTTTTGTGTTTTTTCATTGAAGACAAATTAAATGAAGATAATAATACCAAAGAGTTTATTCCTGAAAATGATTGCAATCACAAATTGAGTATTATGTGACAGAATTGCAGGGGTGTCAATACTTTTGGCCAACACTGTATACTTTTACTGTTATCTAAAAGGTGGAAAAAAAGAAGTTTTTAAAGAAAAAGTATTGCAATTTTGATACCATTTTCTGCAATAGCGTTCTCATTTTTTGGGATCTGGGCCTTGTAACAGCTTATTTTGTGCGTCTGAAGTGGACATTTCTATGGATACCATTTTTACTTAGATGTGATATTTTGATCGCCTGTTATTGCAATGTTGTGGCGACCAAAAAATGTAATTTTGGCGTTTGGATTTTTTTTTTTTTTCTGTTACGTAGTTTACCGGTCTGATTGATTTTATATCTTGATAGATCAGGCATTTCTGAACGTGGCAATACCAAATATGTGTTTTTTTGAATGTAGTTTAATTTTCAATGAGGAAAAAGGGGGCTAATTTAAACTTCTTTTTTTTTTTTTTTTTTTACTTTTTTCATAATTTTTTTTTATTTTTTTACTTATTTTACTTTGCCTTTTGGGCACCTCAACAATGCACAGTGTGATCGCTTGTGTTGTGCAGAGAGATGCTTCAGCATCCATGTGCACAATTCAAATGATCGCATTCTGCAAGTGATGCTCCTTGTGCATCGCCGGCAGGAAGTGAGTCATGACAGCATATGGGGTCATTAGCTGACCCCACGCTGTCATGGCAACGCATTGAGGCCCCATGATCGCATTATAGGGATGCCAGTGCCGGCGGGGGAACAGCGTGATCTCCACCATGATGTTTTAGATCGCGCTATCAGTCAATGATTGCGCAATCTAAACGATTAACAGTGCCGATAGGATCGCTGATCCAACCGCTGCTGTTAGCTACACATCTCAGCTAACATTTAAGGGAGGTAGGCGGCCCTTGATTGTGACGCGATTAACTATGTAAACATGCATATTAGAGAAAAGGTTGCACTTACCCAGATACTTTATAAAACGTCTTCTGTATTAAACATATTTAAAATCCATTCTGGTATGCAGGTGGCAGAAATGCGGGTGACATCAGACGACAGCCATTTCACACCCTCTCAGCACTTCAAATAGACCTATAGGTATCTATAGGTTTTTCTAATACTCATGTTTAGAGAGGTTAATATTACATTAACTTAAATAGCAGACCCACGTTATCACCGACCACAGCTGCAGCCTGCTTCAGCCTCCAGTGACTCACTCCACTACCGCTGCCCACCAACAGTACAGCCCCGCAACCGTATATATAAGATGCATTTCCTACTTTCCTCCAAACGTCGAGGCAAAAAAATATGTCTTATTTAACAATAGTGATTATTGCTGACACATTTTTTTATTAATGTCCTTTTCTGTCTTCTGCATCCAGAAAAAAAATACTGGAATGACATACTATAAAAGTTTACTGAAAAATGTCAAATATTAATGTATGATTATGAGTAATAAGGTTTTTTATGCAATAGATAGAATTAGTTATGATCTCTGTTTGCACATATGGTTCATTTACTTGGAGGTCTTACCCTATTTCTTTTACTTTGCAGTGGCTAAGGAATCCTGGCCCCCAACATGAGAAGAGGACCCTGTTTGGAGACATGGTGTGCTTCTTATTCATAACACCACTTGCCACCATCTCGGGATGGTTATGTCTTCGAGGAGCAGTGGATCACCTGCACTTCAGTAGCCGACTAGAAGCAGTTGGACTTATTGCACTCACTGTTGCACTCTTTACAATTTACCTCTTTTGGACACTTGTAAGTATCTTGAGATTTTTAAAACAGTGTTAAAGAGAATCTGTCAGTACATTTTTGCTATGTAATCAGAGAGCAGCATAATGTAGGGGCAGAGAACCTGATTCCTGCAGTGTGTTACTAATTAAGCTGTCTGTTGCTGTTTTAATAAAATCAGTGTTCTATCAGCAGATGATTATTACTTCTGCAGGACTGTATGTCTCGTGCCTCCTAGACAACTGCTTTGAGTAACTCCCATTCTCCGGACAGTAGCATGTCAATTGCATGTATTTCTATGCAGCTGCACGTTTCTGTCAGGATAGCAGGTGGTCTTACCAGGTGATGCGATTCAAGACTCACATAAGTCTCTCACAAATGTGACTATGGCCTTAATGAAATGGAAGCTCTTTATCACCCTCCTAAGGTTGGTTTTAACAACTAAGAGTCATTGAAGTATGTGATTAATCCCAGCAGATGTGAACTCGGACTAGTCAGTCCCTCACTTCGCTGGTATTACACTCACTGTGGTGTCATTGACAAAAGAAAGAGTTATCAAGAGAAGAGGTATCTGCTCCCTTCATGTTAGTTTGTCAGTCACACCAATTTGGACTTGATCCTATCGTCGACATTCTCTGAATGGTCCAGGCTCTTATGCGCGATGACTAAACTAGTAGTGATAATACAGGTTTCATGAAAAAAAAACAAAAAAAACATTTTTAGGAATCTGATAAAGCTCAGCTCTCCTAATACACACGGGTAAAGTCCCTTGACTGCTTTCATTTGAAGGAGACAATGAACATTATTCCTTTGAGACCAAAGTTATTTTCACTTTCCCCCCTGCTTAGTGCTGGTCTCTGCAGCATCATGGTCCTTTGATCAATGGAAGGGCTTAATAGCTAACTATTTTGGTCTCACTGTCGTGTTGGTTGTGAAAGGTAATCCATTTGTGGCCACTAAACATATATATTATATTACAAGTAATAATATAGGATTGGCAGAAGGAATGATATGTAGACATACAGTAATTGGAGCGCTGTGGCTGTATTGCATGTCATGTCAGAACTTTCTACTCCGTGTTTTACTAAAATGATGTGGCCTAGAGGAACGTCTTTTATAGTCTACTTAATGCAGTATATGAACCTTTCATGAAATAAACAAAAACTAAAAACTGATAAATTGAAGCTTAAAGGGGTTGTTCACTACTTGGACAATCCCTTCAAATTCCCCATGTTTGACACCATTAAAATTGAAAAAGCTCTCCTCTTAGCCAAAGACTAAGGCTAATGATGAAACGAATAATGATGTAGAGCAACACTGCTTTATTGTATTACATAACATGTACCTGTTTAATGTATGTTCTGGATAAAAAAATTAAAAAATAAAGTTGATAAAAAAAATTAAAAAAGCTTCTACTCCCCTCCCATGCCGCAGCCGTTCCAGCAGTTCCTACACGTGTTCCCTGAGGTTGTGGCGTCACATGAGCTCTGCGCCCAACCACCGCCAGCTTTTCTCTCCCCGCCTTAGGTGAGAGCCGGGGCTGAGCGCTCACATCCTGTTGATTACTCATAGTTCCTAAAGCAAAAAGAATCCACATGGGGAAAAATCTACTGCAAAACTGAATACATGGTACAATACACAAGCCTAGCTTCCTGAAGCTAGAACACCTCTAACATTTTGCTCTGACATTGCTGATGCACATGCATTTAGGCCATGTTTAGCATAAATTTAGTTTTTTCTCTACATTTGTGTGTGCTGAAAATCTATTACATATAACAGTTCAAGCCAAAGGGATGGGATTTCATGAAACGTCATGCCCATTGTGCGCTTCAAGATCCTGCAGAACTGTGCTTTTTTGACTGTCGAATCAATCACAATATCTCTGCACTAATAAATGCATTAAAGGGAATCTGTCAGCAGGTTTTTGATACCTCATCTAAGAGCAGCATTATGTAGGTAATGGACCCTGAATACAATAATGTGCAAAAGTTCTGATACAATCAGAGGTTTTAGAATTAACAATGTTGCAGAGCTCAAAGAGCTGCCCCGCTCCAGGCTCTGTATACAAAGTCTATATATAGTGAGCTGCAAATCACAGCTGAAATGTGTGGGACTTGGGTTTACACACTGCTGTGTACAAGCAATAAAAAGCTACTGGTGCTAAAACAAATCTTGCAGGTAAATAACACACTTTGTGACAGATCCATCCTCGAATTCTCGTGTTAACCCTTGAGGTGCCTTCAGATTACATAACAAACCTGATCACAGGTTCCCTTTAATGAAGCAACAAAAGCTTAATAGACAGAATAGAGTGCCATGGCATATTTCAGTGTGGATTCCGGGAAACATACTGCTAAAAATTAGGCATTTCTGCATGTGGGAACAAGGCCTCGCAACTAAAATCTAAAACTGAATATGCTTTGGTTGCGATCAGACTTGTTGGTTCATTTTCAGAACCACTTTTAACTTTTTTTTTTCTTCTTTCCGTCTAGGTGTCATTTAGATACCACTGTAGATTATATAATGAATGGCGTCGGACCAATCAGAGGGTTATTCTGGTGATCCCTAAATCGATCAATTTACCTTCCAATCAACAGTCGTTGCTGGGGCTGCACTCTCTCAAAAGAAATTCTAAAGAGACCATAGTGTGACGAAAGATCGGCCAGGACTTGTCTTACAGTAACATGCACTGTAGCACTATCTCTCTTCTATCACTTGGACTTCATTCACAGACTGTTAACCCCTAACTTGGATATGTAACCCTCATTTCTCCTGGAGCAACAGAACCAGTTTTAATTTAAGCGATGAATGCTGCAATTATGTATTTGCTAACTTGCCAAACCTGTTCATATAGCCGGTGGCATCTTACATACACTTCTGTAATCCAGCAGCCTTTAACTTTTTATTTTGTTTTCTTATGGCATTAAAAGTAAAAGTACATTTTTCTACTGCATTATCCTTTCCTCTTAGACTTCTGCAAAGCAAAATTCTTTTACTTTTTACAAGCTCTACTCTATCCTGACAAAAAGATAAAGCAAAATGTTTGAAGTTGGATTTGTATTTGAGCCAATGTACTCAACATGATGGAGAATGCCTTTACAATGTACTGTTACGTGCTCAAATCCGAGGGATCCGGTTGGTGACTACGCTCTGACTTTAGTCTCTGGACGTCTTCAGTAGGATGTTACGTATTCGTCACAGTCATGGGTGCAATTTTTTTTTTTTTTTAAGCCGTATGTCTTAAAGATAGTTTCATTAAAGTTATAAGTTCACTTTACTGTTGCGCGATTCAATGTATTCCCATGTCTTGCTATTTTTACTCTGCAAACGGCAGCCTGATATGAGCAAATTCAGTTTTTTATGTGCAAGTATCCATGTCATTTACCGGTGTTGATTGATTTGTCTGCATTCACACTTTTTTATAAAACACAACCAAATATTTTTGACAACTGAAGCGCAAAATGTGTCAATTTCTATTGATCCGTTCTTCAATCCACTAGGAAAAGATCATTTTAGTTAGTAAATTAGATTAAAAGCTGATGCATTTTCCTTATTGGTTGTCCAATCTGCCTTTGATTAATGCACCATTCCAGCATTTCTTTGGTAATCTTTCAGTGTTGGAGTAGTGCTATTAATATAAAGTCGCTGCCCTTAGTAATACCCTCATCTGCCGTCTTTACCTTTTATTGCCACCACTCTTATCCAGCAGCGCCATTTTGTGACCTAAATATCTTGTCTGCCGGAAGGTGCTCAATAGAACGAAGCTCTCATAGACTTACACTGAGTTGTGACTTCCTGATCACTCAAGCAAACTCTGGAGCGATCCGGCAGGTTATCATAACCTGCTGAAGTCCGACCGAAAGTGGTGACAGAGGGTGAAGATGGTGGCAGGCAAGAATATAAGACTACAGTCGAGGACCTTATATTTTTCAATAAAAAATTATTTTTTTTTAAATACTGGGATGGTGCTTTAAAGATGGGTTAAGAAAATGTGTGGGGGATTCAGAGGTAGCAGAACAATCTGCAGGTTCAGACCCCACATCTCTCATCCAGAGAAGGGAGCGGCTACAAAAAGTGATTGGAGCACCCAACACATCTTTTCATTACACAGACCACCTTCAGTGAAGGCTATGCAGGGCTCATTTAACATCTCATTTTTACACTATGCTCTGCATATGCAGTAGAAAGGCCAGGAACACATTGCACATAAAGTAGCCTTTCCTTCACTTGATGGGGTGGCATAACTAGTAATTTACTACATAGCGAAGTGCAATAGACTCAACTCTCCTATATAAAGTGTCACCATAGAAGAGAATGTCGCACTTATCATTCACAATTTATACTATTTTTTTAACACTGTGCCCAGTCGCTGACATACAAAATTGTATGGCTGTATAGAGGCATATATTGGAAATATACACCGAAAAATACTGCTGACACGTAAATGTAAACATAGACCCTTTAAGAATATTGTATTTTTCATAGCAGCCCCCATAAACTGTTTTTATTAAGTGACTTTTATCGATTCTTTAGCTTTTTCATTTTGATGAAATGGATCCTAAGCTAACAATGAAGTGTGCATTTTAGTCTCCAGTTGATTCCCACATAATGATTGCTATTGGTCACCAAACATGGGACTTAATAAAGGACCCTGGTGTGAACGCAGCCATTTGCTCTATACTACCGGTAATATTGGTTCAGCCTCCACTGCGTGCAGGTGACATGTCCGTCCATAGTAAAGGTGAAAAATCTAGCACAATGCTTTTCTCCACTGATGTACTCTTCTCACATGAAAATATGCATTTTTTCCTATGTTCCTTTCCTTTTTTCAAAACATTTTATATGAATATATTTATGGTTTCTAAAATATTTTTTTAGACAGCTATTTTTTCCAAGCCTTGCATTTACAGGATAGATGCTCTGAGTGGATGAGTGTCTCAGTCCCCTCCAGTTTATTTTGGCTGTGATGCTTAATGTTATGATTTTGCTTCTGAATACATATTTCACGTTTGCTCATATCAAGAATAAAAAAAGAAAAGAAAAAAAGGACATTTTTTATCTTAAACAGGTCAACTCATTAACCCTGATATGACACTTTATCACCAGCACTGTCTGGGAAACGGATAACATGGGTATTGCAGTTTTTAAAATGAATCCGCATATACGTTATGAGTTATTATAACATTGTGCATTATTTAAGTAATAAATCCTCCATGATATGGTTGTCATAAGTTTTGATTTGTAGCCCGTATCCTTTGTGTTGTATCCATCAAAAATGCTTATTGCTGGTGACTTGCGCAATTGTGGAGATAGATTCAGATCCTAGTTTGTATCTGAGCTTTATCACATTGGGATCCTAAACTGTACGGGAGATTTATCACATTGGGATCCTAAATTGTACGGGAATTTTATCACATTGGGATCCTAGACTGTACCACAGATTTATCACATTGGGATACTAGACTGTACCGAGATTATCACATGGATCCTAGACTGTACCGAAGATTTATCATATTGGGATCCTAGGCTGTACCGGAGATTTATCTATTGGGATCTTAGACTGTACTGGAGATTTATCTCATTGGGTTCCTAAACTGTACCGGAGATTTATCACATTGGGATCCTAGACTGTACCAGAGATTTACCACTTATCCGATCGATGATTTGTTTATGTTCCAAAAAGAACAACCGCTTTAAGCACATGCCAGATCTCACACAACAGAAATAACAATAAGTTTTTATCTATAATGAAGTTACTACAGCTGGACATATATTAGATGAATATTGTATCAACCGGACAAGTTCAGCTTCCCTTTTAATATCTATTGCGCTGTCCCTGCTCTTACCCAACAGTAAACATAGCGGGAAGAGGTGTCAAGCATGTTAGGTTAGTGTCCTGCTCTTTCTGGCAGCTGTATATTCCTCTCTCCCCACTGAGAACACAGAAATGCAGGCCCATGCTTAACAATCCTATGTATGGTGATAAGGTAAAAAATGTTTATACCGTGTTAGCAAGTAGATAGAAAAATATCTGAGTGTCCTCAATGGTTGATACCTTTTAATGGCTAACTGAAAAAATGGTAAGCAAAACAAGCTTTCAAGACACTATGGCCTCTTAATCAGGCTAATAATCAGACAAATTCTGAAGACACACATATATATACATAAGTAGGGTAGGATGATACAGTAAATACAACAGGTGACGTAAAGCAGAAAATAGTAGTCAGTCTTGGGAGGGGAGAGGAGCTGGGGAGGTAAAATCAAAATTCTGAGATAAGAGGAACATATTGTATTATTGTTCTATGATTAGTGGTCAGTGGGGTCCTGAAAATTCCTCAGTGAATGTATAAAGCCATAAATCCATGCAAGACAGTTCATGTAAGAAGTGTAAAAAGTTCATTGTCCTATAACTGGGGTCTGTTCAAAGATGTGATATCCCCAAATGCCCTTTCAATTGATGTAAAAATGCATGAACCTCCGAATCTAAAAAACATCATTGTCAGAAGCGCCCTGTCCTCTGCAGCAGCTACAGGAACCTTTCCCTGCAACCAGAACAGGTGCAAAACCTGTACATTTATAATGACAATGGACAAGATAAAGATTCCAAGGACAGATAAGGACTACAAGATCCCAGGTAACTTCAGTTGCACCTCAAGCAATGTGGTGTATTTAATTATATGTACCAAATGTCCAAGTGGCATGTACGTAAGTGAGACCGGACTACAATACAGAACAGGAATGAATTCTCATCGCCACACAATAAAAGAAAAGCGTATGAATCTACCTGTAGCCAAGCATTTTTGCAGCTCTGACCACAGGGTAACACATATGAATCTGCTCATTTTAAAAAGTAAATTCAAATCTCAGAAAGAAAGAAGAATTTGGGAATACAAATTGATAATGACCTTTGACATATTCAAAAGAGGATTGAATGTCTCAAATGGATTCATGCATTTTTCCATCAATTGAAAGGGTATTTGGGGATATCACACCTTACAACAGCCCCAGTTAGAGGACAATGAACGTTTAACACTTCTTACGTGAACTGTCTTGCATGGATTTATGGCTTGCTACATTCACAGAATATCCCACACACTACACTGATGAGGGACAGTTACCCCGAAACGCAGCGTATGTAGTTTGGGGTTCTGATCTGGCACAAATCCCCTAGTCATATTAAAAAGCTTGTTAAGAAGCGACTATGACTTTGAGGAGCTACTTAAAGGTGGTGCTGGAATTCATCCACTTCGTTACTGAAGTGCAAATTTGCATATTTCCTAGAGGAGGGATGTGGCTTTAAATCTCCTTACCTACTTAACTGTCTTCTTATGGTTGCAGCAAAACACCTCTCCATAAGGTAGATAGCAAGTTCCCAGACCTACATTCACTGAGGAATTTCCAGGTCTCCACCGGCCACTAATCATAGAACAATAATACAATCTGTTCCTCTTATCTCAGAATTTTGATTTTACCTCCCCAGCTCCTCTCCCCCTCCCAAGACTGACTACTATTTTCTGCTTTACGTCACCTGTTGTATTTACTGCATCATCCTACCCTGCATATGTATATAAGAGGCCATAGTGTATCGAAAGCTTGCTTCGCTTACCATCTTTTCAGTTAGCCATTAGAAGGTATCAACCTCTGAGGACTCTCAGATTCTAATATTTTTCTATTTATGGCAAGGGATCTCAAAGAGTAGATGTCAGTCTGACCACTATCTATAGTAAGTGTGTGGCCACCTTAAAAAACTTAAATATACAGTTTCTGATTCAATTGGGCTGTGATTGCTCTAAAGTTACCTTCACATGCTGCAATCTTACCTGGCAATCATAAAGGTGATATGTCGTCCTGGAGCAATCTCCATGAAATTGTCTCACAGTTGCGGCGTGTGTTTGGGGAATTTTGCAGCGATGAATCGCCTCTCGGCCGTCCCGTTTCCTGAACAGTGCTCAGAAATCAGCCGCAACCGTGAAGGCGATATTTACGTGTTGTGGCGTGTGATCGGGCAATAGTGATAGAAACAGCGTTGCCTAGGATTTCCCATAGGTGTGCCTCAACTGTTCTGTAGTCTACGCCCCGTCTGCGATGATTGGTGTTGGGTACTGTGTTCCCATTGGGTCAAAGTTGACAGGGCACCATATTTGAAGAGCTGTCCATTCAGCAACACACACATCTTCAATTGTGTCATGTATTAGCCAGCCTTCCAGAGCAGGCTGACCAATCGTAACACTGTTGCATTGTCCAATCAGGGCGTATGGGGCGCGGTGTTAGCCACTGTGGCACGCCTATCTCCTCGAAGTGCTGACCATGTACGCCCACATTGCCTTTGGAATTGTGGCGTGAGAAGCAGCAATGGAATGAGGCAAGATTGGTTCCACTGTAGGTGAGGCGATTTCCGGAGCGACACATCGCCTTACTTTCAGGGCAAGATTGCGGCGTGTAATGCCGTCATCGGCGATCTGAGGAGACCATGAAAAAGGGCAAGCGCTCGTTAGCTCGCTTCATATCGCCAGGCGAGATTGCGGTGTGTGAAGGTACCATAAGCCTTTGGGGCAATGTTTACTAGGTCCTTAATAGCTATCAGAAAAATTATTTTCTTCTCCCCTAAAGTTTTTATTTCCTTATATTAGTAATTTTATAGTTCCTGGTACATAAAATTATAGAATAATACTTAGCTTCAAGTTTTTCTAACAGTGGAATTACCCCAGGAGTCAAAAAAGGCAGAAGTCATGCCGATCTGTCAGTAATTGTGTAGCAGCAGAAATCTAATGAAACACTGAAAAAATTGAATAACTTTGTGGCTAAAGTAAAAAGGAAAATAAAATTATAAAAAATTTATAAAATAACTTTAGCCCCATAAAGTATTCAAATACTGGCACTCATCACCAAAATAATGTTAACACACAGTACCCATACAACCTCACCTATTCACATAAATGGGTAGGGTTAATCTAGGGGTCAAGTGATGATGTCTGGATGTTACTCTCTGCCCTTCCAATATCCTAAAAGTACCAAAACGCAACAATCTCCCCTGACTCCCACTTAGACATGAAAGTTTGCCCAAGATTATATATGTTTTCCATGAGGAGAGGAGAAAAAGTTGTTGCCAGACACTTGTAGCAGGTTCTGAGAACAAGGATCAGGCCTTTAAACAGCCTTCCCCAAAGATCCAAGTCTGGAGGTCACCCACTTCCAATGGTTGACTGGACAGTACTGTTGAAATAAGCAGGATTGGAGGAGTTTAAGAGGTTATACTGTCTTTAAAAATTATATTAGATCAGTGGCTGTTTGATGCCCCTTTTTAATCAGCTGTATGAATCATGGTTATAGAGTTGGAGTCGGTGTTGATTTTGGGTGGAGTCGGATTCAGGGAAAATGAGTCGAATGTTTGGCTTACTGACTTCACAGCCATGGTTGTGAAGTCGGAGTCAGGGATTCTGAGTTGATGTCCATATTGGTGGAATTGGAGTTGGAGTATTGATGCTGAGAAATTTAATTAAAGAGTCTGAGTTGGATGTTTGGCTTACCGACTCCACAGCCCTAGTATGAAGAGGATGAGGTATTTGTGCAAGTACAGAAACCTCATCGAGATTCCCTGTTGTTGAAGACTGCTTCATACTTGTCTGCACCATATTTTCATTAGCGGACAATAAATATACTGCAGCATTATTCCGTTCCCTTCAATAGAATAAATGAATTGAATGTCAAATAAAGAAAAAAAAATCAGGAGAGTACAAACCAGTCTGCACCCACTTGCATAAGCAGCAGCGAGAAGGATGCAAGCACTGAGTAGTCGCGGGCTTGAATGTCATAACAATGTCACCCGGGCCACGGAAGCGCGACTTCTGACATCGCTAAAACCACAACGGCATTGGAGGTAAGTAAAGGCTTTTCTATTTTTATGGGGCGAACATAGGGAATGCACAAATGATCAAATGTTCTTATAATCTCATAGAAATATCTCAAATTGCACACACTACACACATGCCTCAGATACACACAATGAAGATTTCTAAGAGCACACACACCTCCCCCCTCTTTCTGCAATGAGTCACACAGCATACACATCACAGAAAGGCAGGGCTATGTAGTGATGCATGAATATTCATTCCTTGGGGAGTGGGATGCAGAGAACTCACTGTGATTGACAGATGGAATTAATCTTTTATTTTGAAGTTTTCCGAGGATAGGAGGGAAGTATAAATAATAGAAATGCATGAATAGAGAGAGCTTAGAGAAAGGAATTAGAAAATGATATCAGTTACATATGGAGTTTTGACCTGAAAGATTCTCTTTAATATTAATGGCTTGATCTATATATAAAGGTTAGATAATGCTTACATAATGTGTACGAGGGGACCCTTACTAATGCCAGACATTAGTCATTATCCTGCCAGACACACAACAGACTGACAATAAACTATTATGTGCAGGCCTCCAGTTACTGATGATGCATTTTACTTTGAACACTACTTGACCATTAGCTGCTCCCAAAAGGTAAGAATACCCAAAATGTCAACACATTTCAGTGCACACATATTGTACACAGGCAAAACTAGACTTTGTCGAAAAAGTGCATGTGCCTTTTCAAAATACTTACAGGCAAAATAATGAGTCATGCCTAGTGCAGTGAGTGGAGAAGATAACTGACAAAGATACATAAAGAATACCAAAAACTGAATTAGTCCTTACCGGTAATTCCTTTTCTTGGAGCCTTACACGACAGCATTGGAGGATGTCGTCCACGCCCTATTGGGGGACAGGAACACAGAGAGGTTAAAATCCCCTCCCCTTCCTCCGTACTCCAGTGTATTACCAAGATCACCTGAAGACATGGATTATCTGATACAACCGAATCCAAATCCCGACAACAAGGGGGGGGAACTGATGCTGTCGTGGAAGGCTCCAAGAAAAGGAATTACCGGTAAGGACTAATTCAGTTTTCGCCCATCGCCTTCCACGACAGCATTAGAGGAATACACCGATACTCCTCAGGGTGGGACAATTGCCTGTAGGACTTTTCTACCGATAGTGGCGTGAAAAGGTGTGGAGGGACGACCACGTAGCCGCTCTGCATATCTGCTCAGATGAAGCTCCAGCCCGCTCCGCCCAGGATGTAGCAGCAGTCCGAGTGGAATGAGCCTTCAACCCCACCGGAGGAGCAAGGTTTTGAGCGACGTAGGCCGAACAGATCGCCTTCTTGATCCAGGAAGCGATGGTAGCTTTGGAAGCTTTCTTCCCTTTGTTTTTCCCAAAATGCTGAACCAACAGGTTCTGATCCAACCTCCAGGAAGCGGTCACTTGGAGATAGTGGAGGACAGATCGACGCACATCCAAGGTGTGAAACACGGCCTCAGCTGCATTAGCAGGAGAATGACAAAAGGACGGGAGAACCACTTCCTGGGACCGATGGAAATCCGACACAACTTTAGGAAGAAAGGACGGATCCAACCGAAACGTAATGCGATCATCGGAAACCACGAGGTAAGGCGCCCGGACCGAGAGCGCCTGCAGCTCCCCAACTCGCCTGGCCGAAGTAATGGCCACCAAAAACGCCGTCTTGTGAGAGATGAAAGGGAAGCAGCAGACAAAGGCTCAAAGAGATCCTGAGAAAGCCCTTGAAGAACAATGTTCAAATCCCAAGTAGGGACGGAAGCCCGAAGCCTGGGACACAGTCTACAAGCAGAGGTAAAAAATCGTCTGATCCATCGATGGGCAGCAAGATCCTGATCAAACACGGCACTGAGAGCTGAAACCTGGACCTTAAGAGTGCTCGGCTGAAGGCCCAAATCCAAGCCTCGCTGCAAAAAATCCAAAATGAGAGCCACATTAGGATGATGTACATCCGGAACGGAAGGAGCACACCAGGACAGAAAGCGTTTCCAAACCTTCCCGTAAATGGCGTTCGTCACGGGCTTCCTGCTCTGCTGAAGCGTGCGGATCACTGCTTGGGAGAGGCCCTTGGCCGTCAGGATCTCGGCCTCAACAGCCAAGCCGCCAGATTGAGCCACTGAGGGTCCGGGTGAAACAGAGGACCCTGGGAGAGCAGGTAGAGGTTGTGGGGCAACAGAATCGGACCCTCCAGGCACAGGTCTTGGATAGCGCCGTACCATGCCCGTTTGGGCCACAGGGAAGCCACCAGGATAGCCGTCACCCCCTCCGCCCGAATCTTCTGCAACGTCTTGGGGAGCAGCGGGATCGGAGGAAATGCATACACCAACCGGAAGTCCCAGCGATGGGCGAAGGCGTCCAGCCCCAGAGGATGGTCTGACCGACTCAGGGAAAAAAATGTTGGCACCTTGGCATTTGCTCCCGACGCAAACAGGTCGATTGAGACTCCCCACCTGTCCGTAAGAGAGCGAAACACGGCCGGATGGAGGCTCCATTCGCCAGGGTGGACCTCCGTGCGGCTCAAAAAATCTGCCTGTACATTGTCCGCTCCCTTCAGATGAACAGCTGACAAGGAGAGAAGATGGCGTTCCGCCCAGGAAAATATTCGTCTTGCGAGCACCTGCAAGTGGATGCCCCGAGTACCACCTTGGTGGCGCAAGAAGGCAACCGTAGTTACATTGTCCGACAGAACCTTGACGTGACGCCCTTGCAGGACGTGAACTGCAGCATGAAGCGTCTCCTCCACCGCTAGAAGTTCCCGGAAGTTCGAAGATTGACGACTGATCGATTGACTCCAAACCCCTTGGAACGGCACGCGATCCACCATCGCTCCCCAACCGGACCCACTGGCATCCGTAGTTACGGTGGTCACTGGAGCCTGCAGCCAGGCGACCCCCGTCCGGAGGTTCCCGGGATTCATCCACCAGGAAAGGGAGGCCACCACCCGCCCCGGAGTCTGGACCCGAGAGTTCAGGGAATCCTGGCGCCTGTCCCAGGAGCACAGAATGTGTTCCTGAAGCAGACGGGAATGAGCCTGAGCCCAAGCCACTGATGGAATGCAGGCCGTCATGGACCCCAACAGGGACATCGCCTCCCGGAAGCGGGTCAGTTTGTCGCAGAGCAGAAGCCGGTGTGCGATAGGAAGGAACGAGGTCTGTTTGGAGGAGTCCAGCAAGACTCCCAAAAATTGACGGCGGGTCGCCGGAACCAGTTCCGACTTTCAAAGATTGGGCACCCACCCCAGACCCTGAAGAATCTCTAAAGTTCTGGAGACATGGGTGCGCAGGACCTCTGCTGAAGACGCCAAGCATGTCGTCTAGATAGGGAATCACGCATAAGTCCTGGGACTGGATGAATGCTATCACCTCCCCCATGAGCTTGGTAAAAACCCTGGGGGCTGACGAGATCCCGAACGGCAGCACATTGAACTGATAATGGACCGTCCCGCCTGCCCCGGAGATCGCAAAGCGTAGAAAGCGTTTGTGAGACGGATGAATGGGGACGTGATAGTACGCGTCCTGGAGGTCGATGGTGGCCATCATGTAATCCTGACCGATCAGGGGGATCGCCGAGCGGACGGATTCCATCTTGAATCGCCTGTAAAGAACATGACGATTGAGAAGTTTTAGATTGAAGATGATACGGGGCGCCCCTGAAGGCTTTCGTACCACAAACAACCTGGAGTAGTGCCCCTGGCCCACTTCTCCCAGAGGGACCGGAGACACCACGCCGGAACCTAACAGGTCTTGAAGACCCGACAAAAACAGTGTGCGAGAGTCCCCTAGAGGAAGGGGAGTGATCCGCAGACATGGAGGGGGCTGACTCTCGAATTCCAACCGCAGACCCTCCCGAATGGTCGAGAGGATCCACGGGCATGAGGAGATTGCTTACTACTGGGGGAGAAACCTCAAGAGCTGCCCCGCAATGGGCCCGGCGTCATTGCTTAGAGCCCAGCTGGCCCCCCGCCCCCTGACTTCGGTGCTGGGGGAGCAAGATATTATGGTTTTTGTCACCTTTCTGGTAGGCCCAGCGACTGGACTGTACTGGGAGGGCTGGCTACGCTCGGCCCGAAAGGCTGCTTCCGAAAGGGCTTCTGTTCCGGGAGACACTTTTTCCGGTCTGACACCTTTTCCAAGATGTCATCCAATGCCGGACCAAAGACATAAGACCCCTGAAATGGGATCCCACACAGCTTAAGTTTAGACGTGCGAGCTGTGGTGGACAACACTGCGCACCTGGCGCCAATGCGGACCGACTCCGCCGAGGCATCAGCCAGGAAGCCTGTAGCACGTCTTAGAAGTGGAACGGAATCCAAAAGCTCCTCCCTAGAAGTACCCTGCAGGATGTGTTCTTCCAGCTGGGTGATCCACTTAAAGAGAGATCTGGCCACACATGCCGATGAAATGTTCACCTTCAAAGACATAGCGGCTGCCTCCCAGGATTTTTTGAGAACACTCTCCATCTTACGATGGAGGGGGTCCTTCAACTGGGAGGAATCTTCAAACGGTAAGGCGGTCTTTTTCACCACCCTGGCCACCTGGATGTGCACCTTCGGAACATCCCCGATAAAGTCAGCACCCTCCAAGGGAAACCGCCGTTTTAACTCGGAAGGGGTAATCAGCCTATTTTCTGGCAACTCCCACTCGACGAGCTCCCGGATGACCTCATGGACAGGGAAGCCGACTGCCGCTTAGCCCTCAAGCCACTGAACATGTCCTGCACTGAACAAGGGGGTTCCGCCTCCTCAACTCCCATGGTGCTACGGACAGCGTCCAGCAATTCCCCATGGACTCAGAGGAAAAATAGTAGTGTCCAGAATCTCGTGCCTGTGCAGAGGCAACAGAGGCAACATCCTCGCCGTCCTCAGACGCAGAGCTCTGGACAGCCTCCATGAAAGCCATCGAATCACAGTCCTGGAGCTTCCTCTTTTTTGGAGGGGAAGGCCTGGATGCTGCAGCAAAAACCAGCAAGGCTGAGATAGAAGCCTGCACCTAATGTCTAACTGCTTGAACTTCTTGTCTAACCATTGACCGGAGTTCCTCAAGCAGGGACGGGGATTCTTCCCTGACCACACCGTCAGTACACGGCTGACAACTTCTTTTTGCAGGAAAAAGGAAGTTTCATGCCGCAGATGCCACATTTTCTGGATGGGGTTTTGCTGCTTTTAACAGGGGGGCCCTTGTCTCCCTATAGAAAAAGGGGAAAGAAGGGGACCCAGAGTGAGTGAAGGGATCTAATGCCCCTACCGCAGTGACCATCCCCAAGACACTTACAGGAGCTGGGGGAACGCTGGGCTCTGCAGAGGCAGAGGAGGAAGATCTACCACCCTCCATCTTCAGGGATCTCCTTACCTGGGTGTAGTCTTCCGGCGGGTACTTATCCCTAAGCACTGTGCCCCCAACGTGGAACAGCTGTTCCCTCCCTCCTCCCGGTCACTGGCCGCAGGCAGACGCGTGCGATAGGCCTGCCGGGTCCCTGGAGCCGCGCCCAAGCCGCACGCACAGGAGCAGCCGCCCGAAAACCGAAAGTGACGTCACCCGAAACCGGAAGTGACGTCGCGGCACTCTCAGCGTGCGCTCCCGGGACCGCAGCTGGAGGAGGGAGACGCCGGAGAGCTGAGACAGGCCTCCGGCGCTCCGAAAACGGCCTGCTTTGCCCCGGAGAATGCAGGAAGGCCGCCAGGTCCCATATGGGAGCCCCGAGAAGGAGGAGGACGCCCCCGACGCCCATCTCTGGCCCGGCCATAAGTCTACCCAAATGCTGCCCCTGCCGGCCTGACAGCACTGGAACCTCTCCATGCCCCAAGGGGGACAGGAAGACACTGGAGTACGGAGGAAGGGGAGGGGCTTTTAACCTCTCTGTGTTCCTGTCCCCCAATAGGGCGTGGACGACATCCTCCAATGCTGTCGTGGAAGGCGATGGGAGAAAGGAGATGCTCTAGAGCCCTGATTAAAAATCATCTAAACTTATTTTAGCTAAAATATAGTAAGTGTGACCATAAAGGTACCGTCACACGCGGCAATATTGCTAGGCAATTTCACTGACAATTTGCTGGTTGCAGTGAAATCATGGACACATTTGTTCTTTTTTGTTGCTGTGTATAAATGTAACAATGTGTCCATGATTTCACTGCAACCAGCAAATTGCCAGTGAAACTGCCTAGCAATATTGCCGCGTGTGACGGTGCCTTAAGAGAAAGCCATAGGTCGAGCCAAGCCTCCTTGCCCTATCTGGAGGAACTCTCTCATGCCTTGAACTGAGGATTTGTGTGACACTTAGCAAACCTCTTGCCATCCAGGGACCTATAATTGTTGTAAGATTGACTATTACATATTAATAAGACCATTTAAATATCCACACCAGGATAGCGGTATACTATGAAGAGAAAGAAAAAAAGGCATTTTTCTCACCCTGCCAGTTCCTTTCTCAAAAAAGAGAATTTTGTTTACGTACCGTAAATTCTTTTTTCTTTAATCATCAATGGGAGACCCAGACAATGGGGTTTAGGGCACTGCCCTCCGGAGGTCACACTAGGTACTACAAGTTTGTAGACACCGCCTCCTCCGCTTATAAACCCCTACCGCAGGGAACATCCTCAGTTTGGTCTACAAGCTGCGAGGAGGAAATAAACCACACCCGAAACATCGGGAAGAATGCCGTGCACAAACGGTTCAACAACCCGGCAAACACTGTCTCAACAGAGAACAGAGCCAATGCAAAACATGCAAAGGAACAACTGGGTGGGTGCTGGGTCTCCCATTGATGATTAAAGAAAAAAGAATTTACGGTACGTAAACAAAATTCTCTTTTTTCTGGTCATCATAATGGGAGACCCAGACAATGGGGATGTCCTAAAGCAATACCCCAGGGCGGGAAAAGTTCCTCAACAAGACGGATAACACATGGTTCCCTTTTAAAGGTGGGCAACCGCCGCCTGGAGAACCCGCCTGCCCAAACTTGCATCCGCAGAGGCATGGGCATGCACCATATAGTGCTTAGAGAAAGTGTGCAGGCTGGACCAAGTGGCCGCCTGACACACCTGTAGAGCAGACGCTCTATGTCGCAAAGCCCAGGAGGCACCTACGGCTCTGGTAGAGTGAGCCTTCAATCCCACCGGGAGAGGCAAACCAGAAGTCCGGTAAGCCTCCTGGATGGAAGCCTTAATCCATCTGGCCAATGTCGATTACGACGCCGCGGACCCCTTACAGCGACCTGTCGTAAGAACAAATAAGGAATCCGAACTCCTAAAGGAGGCGGTCCTAGACACATAAATGCGTATAGCTCTCACGAGATCCAGAGTATGGAGGTCGCGTTCAACCTGATGAACGGGAGCGGGGCAAAATGATGGGAGAACAATCTCCTGGTTCAGGTGGAAAGTTGAAACCACCTTCGGCAAGAATTCTGGCCGTGGACGCAACACCACCTTGTCTTGGTGAACCACCAGAAAGGGTGACTTGCACGATAGTGCAGCCAATTCTGAGACCCTCCTCAGAGATGTAATCGCCACCAGAAAGGTCACTTTCTGGGATAGACGGGATAGAGAAACCTCCCTCAGAGGCTCAAACGGCGGTTTCTGCAATGCCGCCAGGACCATGTTAAGGTCCCAAGGGTCTAGAGGTCTCTTGTAGGGCGGAACCATCCGTGACACCCCATGCAGAAATTGGCGGACCCTCGTGAGTAGCGCCAATCGCCTGTCAAACAGCACTGAAAGTGCTGATACTTGGCCTTTCAAAGGCCAAGGGATAACCCCAATTCCAAACCCGACTGTAGGAAAGCCAACAACGTCGGGATGGACAAGGGCCACGGAGACCGTTCCGCCAGAGTCACACCAAGTAAAAAAGATCTTCCACGTTCTGTGGTACATCTTCCTGGAAACGGCTTTCTAGCCCGATTCATAGTGGCAACCACCGCAGGGGAGAACCCCCTGGATGTCAGCAGCCAGGCCTCAAGAGCCATGCAGTCAATTTGAGGGCCCTGGAATTGAGGTGGAAGAATGGGCCTTGCGCGAGTAAATCTGCGCGTTCTGGAAGAGCCCACCTGTGTCCGCCTGACAGTTGCCACAGGTCCGGATACCAGGACCTCCTGGGCCAGTCTGGAGCCACTAGAATGGCTACCCTGCATTCCGACCTGATTTTCCACAGCACCCTGGGAATCAGAGCCAGAGGCGGGAACACATATGGTAGATGGAATCTGGACCAAGTCAAGATCAGAGCGTCCGCTCCCAGGGACTGGGGGTCCCATGACCTCGCCATGTATTGCGGAACCTGATGATTCAGCCGCGAGGCCATCAGATCCACGTCCGGAGTGCCCCATCTGCTGCAGATGTCCTGGAAGACGTCTGGATGAAGAGACCACTCTCCGGCGTCCATCCCCTGCCGGCTCAGATAGTCGGCCTCCCAGTTTTCGACCCCTGGGATGTGAACTGCGGAGATCAGGCAGTTGTTGTCCTCCGCCCAGGATAGGATGCGGTGGACTTCGGCCAGAGCCTCTGCACTCCTGGTTCCTCCTTGATGATTTATATAAGCGACGGCCGTCGCATTGTCGGACTGAACCCGAATGGGTTGTCCTGAGAGGAATCTCTGAAAAGCCAGGAGTGCCAGATAGATCGCCTTGATCTCCAGTACGTTGATCTGCAACGCCGACTCCGACTGAGTCCAGAGGCCTTGGGCCCTGTGGTGTAAGAACACCGCTCCCCAGCCCTTCAGACTGGCGTCGGTGGTCACCACTAACCATGACGGTTTGATGAAGGACCGGCCCCGAGACAAGTGATGTGGCTGTAGCCACCACTGCAGGGAATCCCTGGTCGGTAGGGAAAGGGTCACCAGCCGATTCAGAGAGATCGTCCTCTTGTCCCACCTGCGGAGAATCTCCAGCTGAAGAGGACGGAGGCGAAATTGTGCGAACGGCACCGCCTCTATTGCTGCCACCATGCGCCCCACCAGCTTCATCAACACCCGTAGGGATGAGTGTGGTGACAGGAGGACTGCTTGTACTCCTGATTGGATCGCCATCTGTTTGACTCGTGGCAGAGACACCAGGGCTGAGGCTGTGTTGAAGTCCATGCCCAGATATGTCAAAGACTGGGTCGGAACCAGCGTGGACTTCTGAATATTGAGAAGCCAACCGAACTGTTCCAGGGACCGCATGGTCACATCCAGGCTCTCTTGACAGAGGTGTTCTGATGGCGCCCTGACCAGCAGGTCGTCTAAATAGGGAATGACGGCATGTCCCTGCATGTGCAGGAGAGCCATCATGGAGGCCATCACTTTTGTGAACACCCGCGGTGCCGAGGCCAGCCCGAACGGCAGCGCCACAAATTGGAAGTGTTCTTCCCCCACTGCGAATCGCAACCAGCGCTGATGAGCCGGTGCAATGGGTACGTGAAGGTAAGCGTCTCTGATATCTATGGACGCTAGGAAGTCCCCCTGTGACACAGCTGCGATCACGGAGCGCAGTGATTCCATACGGAACTTCCGAACCAACACGTGATGGTTGAACAACTTCAGGTCCAGTACTGGGCGGAAGGATCCGTCCTTCTTCGGGACGATAAAGAGGTTGGAGTAAAAACCCCTGAACCTCTCTCCGGAAGGCACCGGGACCACCACTCCGTCTCTGCGGAGACCCTCCAACACCTGGTAAAAAGCCTGAGCCTTTTCTGGTGATGGGACCGACCGATGGAATCGGGATATCGGCTTTGACGTCAGCTCTATCCTGTAACCTCGCGAGATCACGTCTCGAACCCACTGATCTTGAACGTGAAGTAGCCACTTGTCCTGAAAGCGAGACAAGCGGCCCCCCACCTGTGGGGAGGCAGGATGAGAGAGCGAGTCATGTAGAGGCGGGTTTGGGGGTGGCAGCTGCCGCCCCCGCCGGCTTCTTTGGACGACTCTTAGAGCGCCACTGAGAAGCGGGCTTTCCCCCTCGGTCCGTGCGAGCGGACGGTGCAGATGACTGCGAGCTGGAACGAAAGGACCACTGTTTTGGGTTCCTTTTAACGGTATACCGTGGCTTAGGCTTATTCTGCGGTATCTTAGACTCAGCAGAATCCTTTATCAGCTTGTCCAGTTCGGTGCCAAAAAGCCTGTCACCAGCAAACGGAAGATTCTGCAAAATCTTCTTGGATGTGGCATCTGAGTCCCAAAGACGCAGCCACAACAACCTGCGGATCGCTATAGCATTGGCCGAAGCCACAGCTGAGCGAGTGGCAGTTTCCAGAGTCGCCGTCCTGGCGTAGTCCGCATAGGCCCTTGCCCTTTCGGTAAGTGCTAGGACCTCTGGACTGGATCTTGCCAGGTCAGAGATACCATCCAAGCAGGTAGTAATTGCTTGTAAGGTCCAGACCGTGGCAAAATTAGGGGCAAATGAAGACCCCACAGCCTCATAGGAAGACTTGGCGAGTTGCTCGACCTGTCTATCCGTCGCATCCTTCAGCGAGGAGCTATCAGAGGCAGAGAAAAGGGAGCGTGCAGCAATCCTGGTCATGGAAGCGTCCACCTTCGGGGACTGCGACCACTCCTGAAGCACCTCCTGGGAGAAGGGGAAGCGATTGTCCTTGGGTTTACGGACATAGCGCCGCCCAGGATGTAACCTGGGAGCTCTAACCACCCTTCCAAAATTCGTGTGGTCCATGAAGGAACCACTTGGTCTAGCCTCTGGTCGCAGCCATTGATAGACCTCCTTCGGGTGTACCGTCACCTCCTCAGGGGGTGTCACGAGACGTAAGGTCTCGTTGATAGAGGACACCAGATCCTCCACCCCGTCTGGTGGTTCAGATATAGACACAGACCCGAAATTTGAACCCCCATCATCGTCCTCACCATCAGAGGAACGCTCCTCCTCAGAGAGAGCCTGAAGCTCGGGTGACTCCTCACGACGAGCCCGCTTAAGGGGTCTCACAGCAGAAGAGGGAGACACCCGGGGGTAACTGGACGGAGTAGCTGGGCTATCCAGTCTCCTATTAAGTGCCTCCAGGGATTGCGACATGGAGGACAGCTGGGACAACAGAGATTCATTGATCTTGTTCTGAGTCTCCCATGGCCCTGAGATCACCTGAACCTCAGGGTATAGCACCGGAGCTGCTGTCTCAGCAGTGCCAGCCCGGGCCTCTGGGCGTCCGCAGTTATTGCAGGACCCCTCCACCAGTGTTCCATTGCATGTAGCACAGGTAATGGTGGTTTCTGCCGCCCTAGCAGCACGCTTCCCGGCTGAGGACATCGCCACAGTAGGGGAAGATAAGCCAAATTGCAGACAACAAAACCGGGAATCCCGGTGGCTTACCGACCGCAGTAAAGCGGTATGAGGAAGCGGTGTGTGTGTGTGACCTCCGCGACGGTTTCCGGTCTCCCCTGGAGTGCAGGCGCACGCTGCATACAGATCCCAGCCGGGAAGTGAGGGTAAAGATGGCCACCGACAGTGAAACTGTGGGCGGCGCCGAAGACACGCGGGAAACACACACACACGCCCATCGATGACGTCACCGCACGGGCAGCTCCCCATCCTCCAAGCATCCTCAGCACGAGGGAGCCGGAGCCCGCAGCGCGGGAAAAAGTGTAAAAAGTTATACACAGACTGCATGCACAAAACAAACATCTGCAGCCCACGGCCTCAGCCCCTGTGACACACAGGGCGGTCAGCCAGGGTGACCCCAGCACAGGGTACACCCGCAGAACCGCGGACCCGAGAGTAACGCGCGGTCTGAGTGTCATGAAACACATAAAGTGCCAGACACTACCCCCAGGCACACAGGAGACACAGAGTGCCTCAGTGCCGGTCCGGTCTGTAAGCACCATTTAGGGAGGCCTCGGACGGGGGTGCAGCACCAGTCCGGAGTGTAAGCACCATTTAGGGAGGCCTCGGACTGGGCTGGCTCCAGTCCGGTCTGTAAGCACCATTTAGGGAGGCCTCGGACGGAGCGGAGCTGTGCAAGGCTCCCATCTCCCACTCTCCAGAGCCCCCCAGAGAGGGATGGAAAGGAGCGTGACAGCGTACCGGGAGAACACAAAGTGTCCAGGCTCTAGGCCCTCCGGTACCTCCACCAGCGTGTGCCACTAAGGGTGAGCGGGGAGGCTGTCACAGGTCCCGATAGGACCATATTACCTTGTCTTCAGACGCCATCACGTAAGTAGTGAGAATGCAGTGAAGTGCAAGCAAAGCGTGATCCTCCGAGCACACTAAGTTTAAAACTGAGGATGTTCCCTGCGGTAGGGGTTTATAAGCGGAGGAGGCGGTGTCTACAAACTTGTAGTACCTAGTGTGACCTCCGGAGGGCAGTGCCCTAAACCCCATTGTCTGGGTCTCCCATTATGATGACCAGAAAATGTGATTTTTCAAAATGTTGTCCCACTTTAAATTAGATCATACAAAATATGGCAATAATATTGGACTCCTTTAATAAAATATCCCAGTGTCCAAATGTTAGTAAATTTACATAATAATATATGTTATGTATTCCACTGGTGTTCTTTTTATACCTTTTTAGAATACTCACATAATATATCAAGGTCATACATGCTCAGCTGAGTTCCACTGTCACATACCCCCAGTACAGTTCATGCACCAAAAGCGCAGATATAGAAAAAGTTACTTGTAGAGCATCAGTGCTCAGTGTCTGTCCTACCAAACAATAGGACTTACTCCACCATGTACAAGGTAATCTGAGGGAGCTGGGAAGGAAAAGTAGGATATTTTGGTGGGGTTGTTGCTAATATTTCAAGTTAAATGTAGTGAGGTTTTGATCACTGGGTGCATCATTTATACATTGTTCAGGCCTTCACTTAAACCAAATACCAACACATGTTATTGCTGTATATAAATAATAAGGATTACTTACTGGTGATTGGCTTTTCCAAAACCCCCTTTCTTAGCAGTAGAGAAAATCTTTTGAAATTTGAATTTGTTAGCTTTGCCAAATTTAACTACTATGGCCATAGGTAAACAGGTGGTAAATGTTCTTCACTGCTGTGCAGTCACACACAATCTGTAATGATTATTCAATTCTTCATGGCTCTATCTCTGTTGCTAGACTGTAAGGTAGGTCATCCTATCACTTTCCAAACGTAAAAAAAACGTAATGGACGTGATCAATAAGCTGTATAGAGACACTTTACATCATACGTACCTGTATGACTGAGACCCTACAGGAACCTCATCTGTGTGCATACAAAAAAACACCAATCTCCTCCCCAATGTCATGGCAGATTGAGAGGGATTGCTGCATTAGTTGTTTGCACTTGTGTTGCCTCTATCATTGGGGCCTGCTGTGTTCTGCCAAGTGCAATGGATTCCTTGCAAACCTTGGCTGTTTTTTTAGTAAATTTTTTGAATTTTTGTCCTTTGTGTTTTTTCTGAATATATAGTTAGGGACTCGTAAGCGTGAGGACCCCTGATGTTGGGTTGGAGCTTGCATATTTTGGCCAAAATATCCACCAATACCTGACATTATTAATAATTTTTTAACTTTATGCAGGATGCAGCTGGGACCTTTTATGGTGTTTGTCCTGTGTGGTGCAGATACATAGTGCTGGACAACCCGCCTGGTTGAATAGCATGGGTGTGAGCAATAGGCTTTATACAGACACTTTGCATCACACGTACCTGTGTGACTGACACCCAATACAAACCTCATCTGTGTCCATATAAAATACCACCAATCACATCCCCTATATCATGGTAGGTTGAGAGAGATTGCTGTATCGATATTATGCACTTGTGTTGCCTTTATCATTGGGGCCTGCTGTGTCTTGCCAAGTGCAATGAATATTAGTGAAAAACTGCAACTGAGTCAGGGCACAATGTAAACAGGTCTGTAGGACTGCGTTCACACCACCACATAACTAGACCACAGAAAAAACCGGTATAACAAATGTGTGAAAGTACACTGCTATAAAAAGGTAATAGTAAAAAGCAAGTGCTTAGTAAAAAAACTATCAAAAACAGGGTACTTCGTTAATACGTTTATTACAAAAAATGTACGTAAGCCGTTCCACCTCGCCACGGTGACCCCTATCAGAACGGTCTTATCTAATTTAAAACCTGATCCTGTATAAATATACCTCATGGGTGCAGGGTGAAGATGGGCCAGAAACCAATATGGACACAGTGCAGCAGACAGCACTTTATGTGCCCGACTAGGTTGAGAGTGATTGCTGTATCGATATTATGCACTTGTGTTGCCTTTATCATTGGGGCCTGCTGTGTCTTGCCAAGTGCAATGAATATTAGACCTTGGTTGTGTTTTTTTTTGGTAATTTGTTTTTAATTTTTGACCTTTTACTGCACTTTCCAAACTTACTACAATATGCCTGCTGCATCCCCAGCCTCTGCTTTTATATAGGCTATGATGCAAGGAATTGTGGTGATGCCGCCTGATGTGGCCGGAGTTCATGTAAATTTTCTCTTGCTAATGCAATCTCAATGTTCTGCAATTTGTAAAATGTTGGCCATTTAAGGAAAGTTGCCAGATTCAGTGTATTCCTAAAAATTTGACATGAACTCCGTTCACATCAAATTTATTCACTCATATCTACACAATGGTTTCAAGAGGAGATGAGGTCACCTTTACGGTTAATAATAAATGCATTCACAAATACAGTACTTTTTCTTTGCTGCACAGCAGTGACAAATCAACATCATAATAAACCAAAAAAGTCAAAGAAATTTATTACTCATCTCCAGATGTCTTAGGCCCCTTTCACATAGGCGTTTTTTTTAAAATGAGGCAGATCAGGCAGATTTACTGTATCTGCCACACCTTCTGCCTAATGGCCGCACTTGCGGCAAGCCCCATGCATGGTCTATGGGGCTTGTGGCAAGTGCCGTGTTGCCGGTTGCGGCAGATGCGGCAAAAAACATTGTCAGCAGCGTTTTTTTTCGCAGCTGCAAGCGGCAAAACCGCACCTGCCTCAAGTCCCGTAGACAATGCATGGGGCATGCTGCAAGTGTGCTGCAAATTCAGCCGTTAGGCAGAAGATACAGTAAATCTGCTGGATCTGCCGCATTTTCAAAAACCGCCTATGCGAAAGAGGCCTTAGGCTGGTTTCACACTGCAGTTTTTTCCTGACTAGGGTTCAAAACCAGGAGTGAAACTTGCAGAGAAAAAGACCAGTTTACTTACCGGTAGGCTGGTTTTATGGAGCCACGACAGCACCCACAGAGAGAGAGGGGATCCGCCCCCAGGGACAGGAAACCTACAGATAAAAAGGGGCGGTCCCCCTCGCCTCCTCAGTTGTGTTACAGAGACCGAGAGGAACCGCTAATTAGTATAAGTTCGAATCAGACCATAAACAAACCACACCACCACACGTGTGCCAACCAAATCGTGAAAGCAACCAAAAAGGGGGGGGGGGGAAGTGAGTGGGTGCTGTCGTGGCTCCATAAAACCAGCCTACCGGTAAGTAAACTGGTCTTTTCCCATCGCCACGACAGCACCCACAGAGAGACTTACAGAGATCAATACTCAGGGTGGGACAATCGTGCGGAGGACAGACCTCCCAAACACCAAATCAGAACCGGAAGATAAATTCAACCGATAGTGGTCATAAAAAGTAGAAGGTGAAGACCAGGTTGCCGCCTTACATATCAGTTCAATAGACGTGTCCGCCCGTTCTGCCCAAGAAGAAGCCATCGCCCTGGTGGAATGGGCCCGTACACCATCCGGAGGAGGCAGACCAGACGACTCATAAGCCAGCCCAATAGCATCTCTGATCCAGCGGGACAAGGTACTCTTGGAGACCCCAGACCACTTCCGAAGGCCCTGGAAGGAGACAAACAGAGCCCTACACTTCCTCCCTGCCTGAGTCCTATCAATGTAGGCGAGGACGGCACGTCGAACATCCAGTGTATGAAACTTAACCTCAGCCGGGGAAACTGGGTCAGGATAAAAGGAGGGAAGGACAATCTCCTGACTACGGTGAAACCTAGAGACTACCTTCGGGAGGTAAGAGGGATCAGGCTTCAGCACCAACCGATCAGGAAGGACAGACAAGAACGGAGGGTCTATGGAGAGAGCCTGAATGTCACTAACCCGTCGAGCCGAAGTAAGGGCAACTAACAAGGCCGTCTTAAGGGAAAGCACCTTCAGAGAGGAAGAGACTAAAGGCTCAAACGGAGCACTAGTAAGCGCCTCCAGAACCAAGTTCAGATCCCACGGAGGCATACTGGCAATGTGAACAGGGGTACTGCGTTCACAAGCAGAAATAAACCGAGCAATCCACCTATCTCCAGCCACATTAGCCCCATATAAAGCCCCCAAGGCAGAAACCTGAACTTTAAGGGTACTAACAGACAACCCCAAGTCCCGACCCCGTTGAAGAAACTCCAATCATCATGACCCTGACGTGCCGGGAATCCAACTGTGGGAGAAAGTGAAGCAATGCCTGAAGAATCGCCTTAAGTTCCCGGACATTAGAAGAATCCGCCGTTTCCTGAACTGACCAGGGACCTTGGGCCCAGAGCGACCCAGATGAGCACCCCACCCAGCGGGACTAGCATCAGTGACAACAATTCTAGAAGGGGAAACCACCCAGGGAACCCCCTTAGCCAGGTTATCTGGAGACAACCACCAAGAGAGGGAAGCGATAACCTCAGAAGACAGGACAAGGAAGCTGTCAAGGGACCCCCGCAACTCCTCCTCAGCACAGAGAATCTCCCGCTGCAGACACCTGGTGTGGAACTGAGCCCACAGCACTGCCGGGATACAAGAGGTCAAGGACCCCAACAAAGACATAGCCGACCTCAAGGACATCCCAGGATGGCTCACCGCCAACCCAACCCTGGAGAGAATCACCTGCTTCTTGGCCTCCGGCAAAAAACACAGCTGACTCACAGAATCCAGGTGCAGACCCAAGAAGGATTGACAAGTCAGAGGAACCATCCTAGATTTATCCCAGTTGATCAACCAGCCTAAGGACTGTAAAAAAGAAATGGTCCGCGACAAGCGATCTCTGCACTGAGAAGCAGAGTTGCCCACAATCAAAAAATCATCAAGATACGGTACAATAAGAATATCTTGATGACGCAAAAAACACATCACCTCCGACATCACTTTGGTGAATATCCGGGGAGCCATGGCAAGGCCAAACGGCATTGCTGCAAACTGAAAATGCCGGAGCCGACCCTCGACCGTGATGGCCACCCGGAGGAACTTCTGATGGTCCGGATGAATTGGCAGATGGTAGTATGCGTCTTTTAAATCCAGGACCGCCATAAAACACCTAGGAAACAAGACCTTAATAGCTGATTGAATGGATTCCATCTTAAAACTACAGGCCCGCAAAAAGGAGTTCAACCTCCGCAAGTTAATAATAGTCCGGAAAGACCCATCAGGTTTAGAGACCAGGAATAAGGGGGAGTAGACACCCCTTCCTTCCTGGCCCCCAGGGACCTCCAACAAGACACGTTTCTCCAACAAACTCCGAACCTCCAACTCCAGTGCCTGCTGCTGCACTGAAGACGGAGGGGAAGTCAGCACAAAAAAATCTGGAGGAAAAACCTCAAAATCTAACTTCAGACCTGATGACACAATAGACAGGATCCAAAGACTAGAAGAAATAGCACGCCATCTTGCGGAAAAAAGACGTAATCTCCCCCCCACAGGAGGGACAGGACTATCGGAACTTATTATCCCTCCTAGAGGAGGAACAAAAGAGGGCACCTTTGGTCTTTGAAGCCTTGGTATCCCACTTGTTGTCCCATCTGTTACGGTCTTTATAGGGCTTCTTCTGACCGAACGACCTGCGCCTGAATGCCCTCCTGTAGGACGGAAGAGAAGCATTAGGGAACCCCGACTTCCTTTCAGCAGCCTTGGCCAGGAGCTCATCTAAGGGCTTGCGAAACAGGTACTCACCCCGACAGGGCAAGGAACACAACCTATTCTTGGCTTGAGTATCCCCTTTCCAGCCCTTAAGCCATAAAGCCCGACGAGCCAAGTTAGAAAGACCTGCCGATCTGGCCGCCAATCTCAGGGAATCCGCCGAGGCATCCGCCAAATAAGCAGTACCCCCCTGATCAGAGGAAGTGCTGAAAGCAACTTGTCCCGTGAAACACCGGTCCTGAGTTGATCCTCCAATTGATCAATCCAGACCAACATGGACCGCGCCGTACAAGTAGCAGACACGGCAGGTTTAAACGCCCCTGTGCAAGACTCCCAGGAACGTTTAAGGAGCACATCAGCCTTGCGATCTAATGGATCTGAGAGCAGGCCCGAATCATCCACAGGCAGGGACGAATGTTTAGAAGCCGAGGCGACTGCCGCATCCACCTTCGGAACTGACGACCAGGACAACAAATCCTCATCATCAAAGGGATAACGCCTCTTGGAGGAAGAAGGGAGTGACCCTCGGCGCTCCTGCTTGTCCCATTCCCGCTGAACAACATCCTTCAGTGCTGAACTGACTGGAAAGGAACGGAGCTTTTTCTGTGCAAGTCCCGCAAACATAATATCTTGGGATGACTTAACCTCCTTAGAATCCGAAATCCCCATAGTAGCCCGGACCGACTTGACCAAATTATCCATACTATCCAAGGGGAAACACGATCTGCCTTCATCCTCCGAAGACGATGCCGCGGAAGAATCAGAAGAATCGGTGCTAAGTTGACCGCTCTCAGCCTCAGAAACAACAACGGACAAATCTGGATGCGACCTTTTCCTCCGTTTTTTAGACTGACTCTGGAGCGAAAAAGACTAATTCCTCCCGAATCATGGCCCGGATATCAGACACAGCGGACTCCTCCTGCACTGTGACGTCAATACAAGATTGGCACAGGCGTTTAGGATAAGAATCAGGGAGAAGTTGGGGACACAGAGCACATTTCTGGTGTTTCACCTTCTTAACCTTCTTAACCTAGGAAAGGGACACAGACACGGAGGACAGACGTCAGAACAGAGGTCACAGCCTGACTCACCCCGAAGTACAGCTCACCCCATGTACCGGTCCCGGAGGCGGAGGTCCAGCTGAAGTGGGAGACGCAGTTGTCCGTGCTTTCTCACTCCTGTCCATGGATCCCTCATCCCTGGAGCTACCACTGGACTTTCCTCTGCTGGCTTACCTCTCTTCAGTCAGAGGGCGCCCCTCTGAAGCCCCTGGAGAGGACATGACTGCAGGCACCAGGCGTCCGCACGCCCGGGAAATACATATCCTCCCCCAGGCCGCCTCCCCCGGCTACCCCGGAAGCGGAAATGACGTCACCTCCGGGGTCGGAGCGCAGAGCGGCACTGCGCATGCGCGCCCGGCCATCCGGAAGCGCCGGCACGCACCGCCACACTCCCTCACAAGCAGATACGCTGGAGGCGACCGTGGGATCGGCGGCGCCGCCCCAGCACCCGCCCGATCACCGCGCTCCAGCGTGCCCCACAGGAGCCATCACCAAGGCGCCGATGACAGGCGGGCACTGCAGCGGCGCCCCCACCACAGCGGCGCCCCCACCACAGCACCCCCGACCGTCCAGTGACAAAAAGGAGATACCTGCGGCGCCTCACAGCACCCTCTGCGCTCCCCATGTGGCAAGACGGATCACCCCAGCAGTTGCCCCCATGGTGACGACCAGACGAAGGGAGAGCCTGAGACAGGACTTCCCATCGCTGCATCTGCAGTCCCAGGCCCTGCCGTTCACACAGACACCGCACAGAGGCTGATTGGACCCAGGTAAGCAGAACCCTGCTAACTGTAGGTTCCCTTCAGGGACAGGAAACCAACTGAGGAGGCGAGGGGGACCGCCCCTTTTTATCTGTAGGTTTCCTGTCCCTGGGGGCAGATCCCCTCTCTCTCTGTGGGTGCCGTCGTGGCGATGGGAAAAGTATAATTGAAAGATTGACACCTGTTCTGAGTTTTGGAATCACTCCTGGTTTTGGCACCCCAAAACCTGATGAACCCTGATGCTATGTTCACAGTTTGCACACGCCTTTCAAAAAAGCGCAAGTGCAATGCAAATTCATTTTTGCCGTTCAGACGCTGCATAAATACACGCTGCGCTTTTATGGGAGAAAGCGTGGGCGTAAAAATAATGACCATGTCAATTCTTTACGCACCTGAGCCTTCTCCCATAGGATCCATTATTCCTGCTGGAATTACGCATCGCCATTCAGACAATGCACAATTCCAGAGGGAATATGCCAGTGCTGCAGAATGTGATGTCACACAGGAGAGGAAGAATCCTCCTGTGTGACATTTGTGATTTGCTTTCGCAATGTATTAATATACACTGCAAAATCTAAAAAAGTGATTCAAATTTATTAATAAAAATGGAATACTTAAACTCCCGGCGGAGGGTGAGTCACCGGAAGCCAAGACAACCACATGTACTGACCTTCCAGGGCCATGGAAGATCTGTGATTGGCCGCTCGCGATCATGTGATATGCACGTCACATATCACATGACCACGAGAGGCCAATCACAGCTCTCGATAGGTCCTGGAAGGTCAGCACATGTGGATGTCTTGGCTCCCCGAACATGCGACAGAGGGCAAGTAGTCAATTTTTATTATTTTTCATACCATTTGGATGACTTATGTAGGTTTCACAGTGTATATCAATACACTGCGAAAACCAAAAGGGGCTGTCACAAATGTCACAAAGGGGAGAATTCCCTATATCAATCTACTCAGTGCCACCTGCTCTAACATGGCGATTGCAGATGTCACCATGAAAATGCAGTGCAAGGTTCTCTTTAACTAGTTGGGTTCTGGCTGGGAACATGCATATTGCATAACTGCATTCCATTCCCAGCTTAGAAACCACACATCACCACAATGCAGTGACTGTGCTAGAAGCATTAATAAGTCTGTAGTCAGTCACATCAAGTGACTGAAGAATCATTTTGGACCAGACAACCCTTTGTTCAGCCTTTTCAGATTGATTATAGCTCTAAAGGTCCCATCTGGTTTCCATCCAAAAAAAAAAAAAAAAATCAATCTTCCTATTACTCCTACACTGGAACCTCTGAGGACGGATTCCTGTACAAGCTCTGGGACCTCCACAGCCAGCCAAGCTATTCCCGATGAGAAATCCAAGGAGCTGTCACCACAAAAGTCTGAGGGATATAGCTGGAAACTGCAACTTCAGGCCAGACTACTACACTGAAGATCCAGCTGCTTGATGAGAATTTCACCTTTGAAAGAGCCTACGACCTGCTTGGGTGAATGGCCTCACTGAGGGTTTTTTTGCACAATGAGGGACCCCCATTTAGTTTCGTCTCCGAAAGGGCCTTATTTATGATGGAATAGACAGATTAGGGAAACCTTTGCCATCAGCTATTTCCAGGATGTCATCCAGTAATGGGCCAAACAAGTATTCACTTTGATAGGGAATGGAACAGAGCTTGAGATTTTGACAATGTCCCTGACCAACATTTCAATCACAGCATTCTACAGGCTGCATTAGAAAGAGGAGGTGACCTTGCCCCTAACCTAACTATCTGCCAAAGGGACAAATAGGAACACTGCTGATCCCTGCAAAAAGATTGTGGCAAAGATGTTCTCTTGCAGCTTTAGGGTATGTGCCCACAGGACGTTTTTGCTGAGTTTTTCCTGCGGTTTCTGCATGCAGAAAACCATTGGTTTTATGGTAATGTATGCTAATTTGTTCCTGCGGTTTTGATTCCCAGCAAAACCAATGTGTTTCACAGAAACACTGTGCACACACATTGGTTTTGCAAGTGTCAAGAACTGTCAAATACCTGCGTTTTTGGTGCATATGGGAAAGAATTGACATGTGAAGGGTATGTGCCCACAGGATGTTTTTTGAGCAGTCCTGAACGCAGCAAAACCTGAACTGGTTTCAAGGATCCTAGAGTCTTTGCCAGGAGATTTGCACATTTTTCGTGCGTTTTTCCCCATTGACTGCACCAAAAACGCAGGGAAAAAAAAAAAAAAAAAAAAAAAAAAAAAAAAGAGCATGTCAGTTCTTTCCCATCCACACCACAAACAGGTATTTGACAGTTCTTGACACTTGCAAAACCAATGTGTGGGCACAGCGTTTCTGTGAAACACATTGGTTTTGCTGGGAATCAAAACCGCAGGAACAAATTAGCATACATTACCATAAAACCAATGGTAAACCGCAGGCAGAAACCGCAGCAAAAACTCACTGTGCACATAGCCCAATTGTTTTCCTGCGTTTTTGCTAAAGTCAATAGAAAAAACGCAGGAAAAACGAAGGTATCAAAAACTAAGTAAAAACGCACATAAAAAGCAGAAAAGATCATAGCTAATCTGTCAAGGACTCTAGGATCCTCAGGTTTTGCTGGGTTCAGGACTGCTTAAAAAAAAAAACAAAAAAAAAAACCTGTGGGCACATACCCTTACTTTATAGTTCACTTATTTCCTTTTGTCAGACTATGGCTGGGATTGACAGATTCTTCTAATTGCCTCCTAATGAAGGCCAGATTTTTATCTTTCACTGGAAAGGTACAACACCTTCTCTGCTCCAAATAACCTATGCCCACCCCCCACCAAGATGTCCTTTCTGAAGGCAGTGTGTCAATCCACTTTGCTTGCACGGTTACTTGTCACTGGCTGCTTGGTCCTATAAGACTGCGCATTTGTCATGTATTCCTGCATGGCTATGGCTTTTGCCGAAATTTGTTCAGAGTGTAATCTGGCGTCTTTTTATGGACGCGCTTTCTCTGCAAAGCGTGTCCACAAGTAGAATGACCGTCTCCGCACGCTTTTCCCATGAGCCACATTATAAAATGGGCTCGGAAAAAGCGTGGCATGTGAATTCAGTTGTGCTTTCTTGCCACATGTGAACCTGGCTTTAATGCTGCATTTACTGCTTGTGCCACTATAACAGTTATTCACCAACACCCAGCTGGTGGGGATGCCTTATGCCGTGTGTGAATGCAGCCCTATTTCCCACGCCTTTTTACGCTTGCTTTTCCCGGCAAAGTGAATGGAAATTCACTTTTGTCGTTCAGACGTTACACTTTTTTTGGCCGCGCTTTTGGGGCTGAAAACGGGCACGAAAAAAGAATGAACATGTCAATTGTTTGCACTTAATAGCGCACGCTTTCTCCTATAGGCCCCATTATAAGCGCTGGAATCCTGCATCACCATTCAGACAATGCGCAATTCCATTGCCTATAAACGCGGGCACATGAGGAAAAGCAGGATGTGATTCTACATGGGGGAGGAAGTATGTGTTACTCCCCAAGTGTGTCATGTTGGCACTGAAGTTTTGCTTTGCCAGTGTATCTACATACACTGTGAAAGCAAAATGAGAAAAAAAAAAAACACACCCCTCCCTGCCGGCTGTCCGGGACCAGAGGGGGAAGACGTTGATCGCTGCCAGGACCTTAAAGATGTCATTGGCCGGTAGCTGTCAGGTGCTATGTCACGTGACCACATTAGCTGATTGCTACCATTCCAATCACATCTTTAAGGTCCTGGTAGCGATCAGAAGTCTTTCCCCTGGGTCCCGGACAGCCGGCAGAGAGGTGAGCAATTTTTTTTAAAATATATTTTCTCTCTTTATTTTGCTTTCACAGTGTATTACAAATAAAAAAAAATAAATAACAAAAAGCTCACGTCTCCGCCATCTGTCCGGAACCCGAGGGTAAGACGTCCGATCGCTGGCAGGACTGTAAAGATGTGATTGGCTGGTAGCACTCAGCTGATGTGGTCACGTGACATAGCAACTGATAGCTACCAGCCAATCACATCGTTAAGGTCCTGGCAGCGATCGGGAGTCTTCGCCCTTGGGTCCCGGACAGCCCTGCGGAGAGGCGAGGCTTTTCTTATAATACTATTTTTCCCTTTTATTTTGCTTTCATAGTGTATGTAGATATACTGGGAGAGCAAAACTTCAGCCCAGACATGTCATACGGGGAAAGGAACACAGGATTCTTCCTCGCCCCATGTGACATCACTTCCTCCTGTGCCTCTGGGGGGGGGGAAAGGGAAGCCGTAAAAAATAAAGTGTGAATGCATTACGTGTTTTTTTTTTACCGGCGCTAAATAATGCGCCATGCGCCAAAAGTTTGCCTGCAAAAAAAAAAAAAAAAGTGCGACAATTACGCCATGTGTGAACGCAGCCTAAGCAGCATCCCACTCAACACATTTTAAATGCAGGATCAGCTGCACCAACATCTGATTTGACATGAAGGTACCTAATGTCACCAGTACGCTTGTCATCATGGTGCAACTCAATGTTGGCATATGCTCAGAAATCAGATGAGGAGGCAGTTGCCCCACAGCAGCCAGATTCCAGAGGAACTGCTGTGACACCTTCAAGACCTCTGTTCATTCCTCAGCAGACAATGCCTGGATAAGCCCAACCTTTCTTCTAACCTCTTCCATAACCAGGCTAGTCTTTCATAGGGCTACATGAACATTTAAATCATTATGGTGGGAGGGATTGGGGATGAAATCCTGCTGACAGCTTCCCTTCAAAAGAGTAACTGTTGTATATTTTTTTATCCCCATAAATCAATAGTACATGTGCAAATACAATCCCATCACCCAGATAGGAGATGGCATTTGTTACACAAAGTTCCACGGAGACCGGTAGCTCATCTCAGGAGACTGTCATTGCACCTGCTGCTCCGTCTCCATTGAACTTCACCGAGATGGGCACCAATGGTCTCCCACTATAATATTCTGAATTCAGTGAATACAGATTGAATTGAGAGAAAGATCAGTCCAGAAGAAAGTCAGGTCTGGGTCTTGCCCTGCCCTTATCTATATTTTGAGGCCTGCTTGCCAGAAGAGAGGTTAACTCCAAGACTTAGTGTCCATCCTGATGGGGTACCCCTTGTGAGGTGTGATAGCTTTTAATACTTTGTTCCATCAAAGTACCCAGTTATTTTTATTCACTGCAGGACATTCTCATTTTATTTTCATCCCAAGAGGAAAAAGAAGCAGATATCTGATAAAATACATGGCAAAGCTGTTTATTTTCATGATTTTAGAGAAAAAGCTTTAGCGTAACCATTTTTATAGAAGCTGCTGCCGTATGCCTATTTTTCTGTCTGGGGTTTGTACAAGGTAAACTTAACAGAAAAGCCAGTCTAATGTGAACACAAGTTACAAGACAACCATATTAAAAAGATTTTTTTTTTTTTTTTTATTTTTACTTAAAACCATGGTGTCATTATTTAAAATAGCTACATTACCCACCCAAACTAGTCTAAAAAAAATAAAATAATTGCCATTAAAACAGCAGTATTTTTCACATGATACAAATAACACCTTTGCAATAAAGCCGAGGAGTAACATGGTTTAAAATTTTGATTGTAATAGAAAATAAAAAAACAATTCAGTACAAAAAAAATGCTGGAAGCAGAAATGTGTGCCTCCAAATCAGAAAGCACCTTCAGCTGCAGTCAGGGGACTGGCAGGTGTTAGGAACACATGGCCTTCACATTAACATTTCATCCTTAATCAGTGTAAAACCTGGCAATTCACATTTTACAATTCCTAAAATGGCCAAAATGCCCATCACTGTATTAAAAAAGGTAAGGCCATTAACTCGGTCATTTTATGCTGTACACCAACAATGAAGGGTAACACTCCCAAGAGGCTCAGGTCTGGATGCCAAAGTAAACAGGTAAAAGCTTCACATGATTGCACAGCTTCTGTTGTCAGCAGCCTACAAGAAACAGGAAAATCTAGATCAAAGTATATTCATCTTCTACTTGTAGGTACATATCAAAACTAAAAATTAATCACATCAGTCACTTGCAATCTACTGCCCCACTTTGTTACTGCACCAACAAATCTGCATAACACTGAAACCTACTACTGCATTATTTTAGTTTCTCAGCAGTTTTAAAAAAGGTAACTCGCCTGCCATCAGTGAACTGCCCAAAGTTTAAAAGTCAGTTGATAAATGGTGCACTATTGCATTTACCAAGGTTTTTCTTTGAAAAATGCTCTTTAGTGAAACCATAAATTTAGAGCTCCAACCAGGGCTCATAGGCAGAGCTAAGAACAGTCCTCCTCATTGATTTGAGGTTGTTTTTGGACAGTAGGGAAAAAAAAAAAAACAAAAAAAAAACAAAAAACACACACACACTACAAGGTTTACTTTAAATAATAAATGCGTTTTTTTTCTAACCTAGTAGACAAGGGGTACAGACAACAGCCCAAGTCCTAAAATAGCTACAGTGCAATCACTTCTGACACAATGGATGTAGAAAAATAAATAAATTGGAGATAACTGGAGGGGCTCACTTCTCTCCATACCTGCCGACGAGGTCGGACTTCAACCTCTTCTGCAACCTCTACCTCTTCGTCAACTTCTTCTTCCTCAGGTATAGATGTTGTGAAAACAGTCGTCCTTTGAGCCACCTCCTAAAAAGAGAAAAATAAATATGTGAACAAAGGATACAGTCACAAGAAGAGCCAGTAAAGGATCAACGTAGCATGTGACTAAATATTTTAAAGAAAAGGATTTTCAGCATTAAAAGGTTTTCCACTACTAGGTCAACCCCTTCTAAATCCATGTTTACCACAAGTCAAAACAACAACTTCCACTCGCCTCCGCTGCTGTCACCATACAAGCGATAATACCAAATGCCGACAGGCGACACCTTTTGTGTTAATTGTGCCAGCTAGAAAAAAAAAAACGTCAGTAATGAAAAAAAATATATGTCTGCTGCACAAACATTGTAATATGTGACGTAGCTGAAAGTCTTGCCATGCATTCATTAGCCAACGTTCAAATGGGACACCTTAACGTTGACGTTGGTGACTAGGCTCACATGTGATGGCCAACGCATTTGCAAAGTTCTAATTTTTTTTCCATGTATCTAAGCAGTTCCTGCTATGCCTCTTATGCCTTATTCACACTTGAACAGCTTTGCACAGTCTTGCCATGCATTCATTAGCCATTCAGCTACTTAACATATTATATAGTGTGTGTGCAGCAGATATTTTATTTCATTACCATACAAGCGGTGTCTGTACTGTGATAGTGATGGCACGCAAGACCCGGCATCCAATCACAGCTGGCTTCTAATCTTCCAACCTTTGGCAAATTACTAAATGGAAGCGAGCACTTTGTCTTCCGCTTAATTCCTTCTGTGTTCGAAGGTGGGAAGCAGAGCTAGGAAAACAGGCAGTTGGGAAGGTGTATTTAACATAGTAGCCCCACCATGATATGCATTAGCGCCTCTACAGTCACTGTGCCGACAGTCAATTTAAGTGTTAATCTCTATTCAGTGTCAGATAAGCAGTCACAAAGCAACTTTACCATTTTTACATCAAGAGAACAAAGCAAAAATGTTAATATTGTAAACCTCCTTTAAGAATCCACTTGTGTTCTCTCCAAATCATTAAGGCTGGCTTCACACTTGCAGATGGATCTGCAGCGTTTTGCAGATGCATCTGCAAGTGTGAGCATGCTGACCGCGGCCCCTATGTTTATAATAGGGCGCACGCGGTGTGAAAGCTCTCATTCACTCCTATATGTGTACTGTCAGCAGGCGTATGCCTGCTGACAGATCACACACTCCCGTCCGCACTGTGGACGCGAGATGTAGCGTCCATGCTGCGGGCGGGAGAGTGTGATCTGTAAGCAGGCATACGCCTGCTGACAGTACACATATAGGAGTGAATGAGAGCTTTCACACCGCGTGCGCCCTATTATAAACATAGGGGCCGCGGTCAGCATGCTCACACTTGCAGATGCATCTGCAAAACGCTGCAGATCCATCTGCAAGTGTGAAGGCAGCCTTACTTAAGGGAATGACATGACTTTCATGCATGCAAGTACTGCATTGCTATGCAAACAAGATTAGTAGGATGATGTGTTTAAATACTGCTTTCCTTGCTCTCGTCACAGTTCAAAACCAATTCCACACGTGAAACAAGATAGGTTGCTGCACTCTATTGAAGTTCAATGCAGGCAAAAGACGCACCTCTCCCTGAGAGTTTCTCAATACAACCCTGACATCTTGACCAGTGCCCCAAGAACTTTGGTTCTTCCAAATGAGGTCTGAAGGAGGACTTGCAAGAACTCCAGCATTAGATGCCCAAACCTAAAGGCAGTCAAAAAAATAAATATTAGTGTATTGTAATAAGAAAACACAAAATTAATAGAAAGCAGAGGGGAGTTTAGCCATCTCTAGGACCCATCTCTAACAACATGCCTTGACTGGTTGCTCAATTAAAGCATTTCTACAGCTTAAGATCATGGTACCAAATTTAAAGCCAGGCTCACATTACTTTCTACACTTTTTAGAGACTAAACAAGACCACACTTCATTTAAGTATTGAAGTGAATTCAGAATTGAAATTTAAATTAGCGTTCTAGGAAGTATGAGGAAAATAAATTTGAATTATAAGCCCTTTCAAAAGTTACTTACTGTAACAGTCTGTCCTGCCTTAAGTACATATCTTGAAGTAAACTTGTAGTTTGCTGATGTCTCTCCAATTGTTCTGACAATTTCCCATCCTCCCAATGGTTGATCCTGAAATCACATAACTGCACTCCATATGCAATATTCATATACAATAAGCTACATATACAATGAGTAGACTAGCACAGCTAACCTGGTCAGAGTTGTTCTTCAGTCGAATAAATTTGCCATCCACATCCAGTTCTTCAATGGCAACATTACCAGTAGCAGAAGCCGAGTGAGCAATGCTGACACTGCTGCTAGCCTCTGACTCTTCTACATCAACCCTCTTTCTTTTGCCTCTGGTAGTTCTCACACTACGGCTTGAAGAGGCTCTAGATACAGTCACACGGGATGATGGACTGGGGGAAAGATTTAGCCTAAAACACAGACATGAAGAGTCTAGATCCATGGCGTATAAACCTACAGCGGAAGTGGGAGAGAAGTAGCCGCACACATCACCATCTTACCTTTCCTCTTCACCTTCCAGCAGTTTGCGGTATGCACTTATTTCCATGTCCAAGGCTAGTTTGACATCTAAAAGCTGTTCATAGTCTGAAAGCTGTTGTTGCATCTGGTCCCGTATGTCAGCCATTTCCCGCTCCCTTTCTGCAAGCATTCTGCGACAAGAATCTTTTTCTTTAGCTAGTAATTCTTCTAACTCTTGCATCCGGTCATACCATGCCCTAGACTGAAGACAAGCTCCTTTATGATGGCACAAAGAAATTCATGCTCTCATTTACAGAGAGTTAAAAATATGGTGTACGACAACCAGTTTCTACCTCTTTCTGCAGATCTGACAGCTGGCCTGAGAGACTGTCAATGCGCAGGCGGCTTTCCATCAGCTCCTCACGGGTGCTGTGGGCAGTAGAGCTGTTCATTTCTGAAGACAGTCTTGCATTCTCCAGCTGAAATATAAAAGTCAAGTTTACATGTTGAGTGAAAAAGGGAAGCACACCTAATGTAGACATCATCCTGCTCTCGTCAAACAGGAACACAATATTTCCTAAGGAAATGAAGTTATTACAGTAACTTTCATATGCAGCTGATGAGGAAACCCTACAATTCGGTACATGTACAGGTGCCATTAGGTCATTAGTTAGGTTACATTCTACAGTGCAAACTGTGTGCCCCTTAAGTGCTACATACAAAAATATATCTATATACTTGCACACTTTAGAAAACTACCGCCCATCAAAAGTGATATCTGGTTTTAGCCTGTAGAAGTATCCATTACAAATTGATATGGGGGGGGCGCGCATGTATATACCAAGCAACAAATTACATACCTTAGCGTGATAAGTTTGCTCAAGTTCATCTTTATAGAGCTTAACTTGTTCCTCTTGCTGTGACCTCATATCAGAAAGCGCCTGGGCAAGTTTGTGTTCATACTCAATGACACGTCCAGAGTCAACTTCTACCAAGCGGGTCTCGTGTCGCCTTCTAGTCTCTTTGATCTCCTACAAAAAATAATTTTAGACAATGACCATTAGAATGCTCCAAGCAATTTGAGTGACAGGACCATATAGCTTCAGATCTTTGTATGAGGGCATATTCATGTTCCCATTTAACAATACATTATGCCATCCATAAATCCAGATGGGGTATAGTAATTCTGTAACCTCCGCATGTGGGGGGCAAGAGGACGATTAGCTCTCAAGCTCAGGAATGTCATTTACCTCTTCATATATATTTTTCCTGAATTCAAGCTCTTCATTCAGAGACTGGCATCGATTTTCAAGATCCACTTTCAATAGAGTTTCCTCGCCAAGCTGTGACTTCAACTTTGACAAAGCAGCCTCCATCTGAAATTACACAAACATTACTATACAAAATTGTGTCACTCAACTTGCTTTGTGTCCAAACCGGACTCAGGGATAATTAATAAAAACCCACAATATATACACCCAAATTGGTTTTCCATTCATTTTACATGAATCCCCACCCCAATGTACACATGAATGGCTTTGATTTTTTCAGTGGAGAAGATCTCCATTTTGGGAGTCTGAAAATCAGACGACTGTGCAGTTCGATGATTTCCATAGACATGAATGGTTAAGGGACAACCAATTTCAGAATAAAATCACAACATGCACTTTTTTCCTCCCACAAACATTGTGCGAATAGGGGGAGCCAATAATACAAAAAAAAAAAAAAAAAATTAGCAGTAGTGCAGTTAAGACAAGTGAGGGCCCTTTAACCCCATCACTCCTGGGTGGATTACATTTTAGTTCCTCCCTTTCTTCCAAGAACCATAACTATTTTCCTGTCCACAGCCACAAGGGCTTGTTTTTAGCGGGACAAGTAGTCCTTTTGAAGGAAATCATTCATTTTACCAGATAGTCTGCGGGAAAACGTCAAAAAAATACCAAGCGCAGTGGAATTGCAAAAGTAAAATTACAAGATTTTTCTTATATATACACACATCATGTTCACTGTATGGTAAAACTGACATGTCAGTATGATGCCTCGAGTCTATGAGTTTGTAGACACCAAACATGTATACTTTTACCATTATCCAAGTGGTGAAAAACAAGTCATGTTTTTCAAGAAAAAGAATTGTACTTTTGTCACCATTTTCCACAACCCGTAGTCATTTTTTGGGATCTGGGGCTGTAAGATGGTTTATTTTATGTGTCTTAGGCTGAAGGCACATTGATCCCTCCAAATCGGCGCATTGTTGAAGTGCGATATTGATGCGCGTTTGATGCATGTAGTAGTGCTAGTGTGGTGCTAGTGGGGTGCGATTGAGATTTTTTCATTCCTACTGCGATCCGACAGACTAGCACCCTCTCCTGGTGTCAAGACTGCACTGATTTTCTGCCACTCATTTGTCAATCAATGGGGTTGCTTGTAGGGGAGCGCCAATATTGAGGCACACATGGGCTCACCAAACGCGACATGGTGTCAGCTAACAATTTGAGTTGATTTTCATTCAAATTGTTAGCGGACACCATGTCGCGTTTGGAGAGCCCGTGTGCCTCAGCATTGGAGCTCCCCCACAAGTGACCCCATTTTGGAAACTAGACCCCTCAAGTGCATTATGAGCACTTTGAAGCCCCAGGTGCTTCACAAATTGATCCGTAAAAATGAAAAATATTTTTCTTCCACAAAAATCTTTTTATTTTTACGGATCAAATTGTGAAGCACCTGGTGCTTCAAAGTGCTCATTATGCATCTAGATTTGTTCCTTGGGGGGGGGGGGGGGGGGGGGGGGCTAATTTCCAAAATGGTGTCACTTGTGGGGGAGCTCCAATGCCGAGGCACACAGGGGCTCTCCATACGCGACATGGTGTCACTAACAATTGGAATTGTTAGCAGACACTGTCGTGTATGGAGAGCCCCCGTGTGCCTCAACATTGGAGCTCCCCCACAAGTGGCCCCATTTTGGAAACTAGACCCCCCCAAGGAACAAATCCAGATGCATAATGGGGTCACTTGTGGGGGAGCTCCAATGTTTAGGCACACAGGGGCTCTCCATACACAACATGGTATCCGCTAACAATTGTTAGCGGACACCATGTCGCGTATGGAGAGCCCCTGTGTGCCACCAGCATTACCAACAGCGCAAGGGCAACTGGAAGAGTTGGGGTACAGCACCAAAAATGGCACCTCCAATGAATGCGCTATTTTCTGGGGTGGCTGTGGGTTGCAATTTGCAGCGTGGGGGGGCCCACAACATTTGGATCTCTCCACGATGAGGATTGCAGCCCCCAACTGCCAAGTTGTACCTGGCTGGCAACCAAAAATATGGCAAAGCTCCATGTCATTTTATTGGTAGAAGTAATAAAAAAAAAAAATTACGTGGGGCTTCGCCATATTTTTGGTCCAGCCAGGTACAACTAGACAGACAGGGGCTGGAATCCGCAGTATGGAGAGGCCCAAGCGTTCTGGGCCCCCCCCCCCATGCTGCGAATTGCAGCCCGCAGCCGCCCCAGAAAATGGCGCATTCATTGAAGCGCCATTTTCTGGTGCTGTACCCATGCTCTTCCAGTTGCCCTGGTGCCGGTGGCAAACTGGGTAATAAAAAGGGTTAATGCCAGCTTTTAATTGGCAGCTGGCACTAAGCCCGAGATTCATAATATTGGGCCAATGTTAGACCCGCCATTAGGAATCTCTGGTAAGTAGTCAATAAATACACACAGAAAAATATTTTTATTTGGAAAAAAAAAAACAAAAACAAAATTCAGACTCCATCTTTATTAGAAAGATCCGACGTAGTCCACAACGAAGGTCCCACGATGCTCGATCGCCTCTGCTCCAGAGATTGCAGCAAGGGATCAAGTGTCCTCTTCCTAGTCTCTGGGGTCAGAGTTATGGTGCACTGTATGGCAATGATCTGTCAGAGTGCACCATGACTATGATCCCTGAGACTAGAAGAGGACACTTGATCCCTTGTTGCATCCATCCACCCATCCGCGCATGCACACACATCCATCCGCGCATGCACACACATCCATCCGCGCATGCACACACATCCATCCGCGCATGCACACACATCCATCCGCGCATGCACACACATCCATCCGCGCATGCACACACATCCATCCATCCGCGCATGCACACACATCCATCCATCCATGAACCCACTCACATTTATTCATTCCATACGGTACTTACCTCTGGGCGGAGCAGCACTGGAGGAGGGGTATTCCAGCGAGGAGAGAAGGCAGAGCAGCGGCTACACCGGCGGGATCAAGGAGCGGTGAGATCAGACACGGGGATCGGGGGATGAGGGGTGAATGTCAGGGTCAGGTGGGGGCCATCCGGGGGATGGGGAGGCCTGAGGAGGGGGTGGGCATCCTCCCCCGCCAGCAGCGCGGTGGGTGAACACGAAAGCAGACCCGGCATCGGAGGTGGGGGCCAACCAGAGGAGGGGGGAGGCCAGAGGCGGGGTAGGGCATCCGCCCCCGCCGCCAGCAGCGCGACGGGTGAAGCTGCAAACCGGTCCCGGCATCGGGGGTGGGAGGCATTGACAGGTGGGGGCCATCTGGAGAAGGGGGAGGCCTGAGGAGGGGGCGGGCATCCGCCCCTGCCACCAGCAGCGTGGTGGGTGAAGCCGCACAGGTTCCGGCTGTCACAGATCACAGCCGGGATCACAGCCTCAGTACCTGGCGGGGCCGGTCCGACGGGAGGCCCTGCGCAGCTTGAGGGCTCTGGCTCCCGGTGGTCTGCGGTGTGTGCCCCGCTTCTTCCCGCAGTTTTTTAAATGTGTGTGCGCCGGAATTGTGGTTTTTGACGCGCGAGAGTCGCACTATGATTGCACGGTGCGTTGTTTTAACGCACCCATTGTTTTCTATTGACAGCTGGTGCCTACAACTCGCATGCAGTCGCAGTATGCCGCGACTGAAACTCGCTTTGCGAGTTCAGTGCTTAAAACGCGCACCAGTGTGCCTGACATGATAGAAAAACACTTGTCCTGGTGCAATGCACTGGGATCATGTCGGATGATGTGCCTTCAGCCTTAAATTGATGTTTCTAAGGATACCATTTTGGGGTAGATGTGATGTTTTGATCACCTGTTAATACAAGGTTTTAGCAAAAAAAAAAAAAATTTGGCGTCCAGACTTAAGTTTACAGTTCTGATTAACTGATTTTATATTTTGAAAGAGCAGGCATTTCTGAAAGCAGCAATACCAAAGGTTTTTTTTTTTTTTTTTTACAATAGTTTTATTCTCAATGGGGCAGTGTCAGTTGCATGTGCTGTGCAGAGTGATACTTCATCCCTCTGCAGAGCACAAATAATCACCATCTGCCTGTGACACCACTCAGGCACCTGAGGTCATACGTTGATCGCACCACGGGGCCGCAGATTCCAGCAGGGAACAGCGCAATCCCCACTGTGTTGCTTTAGAACGTGCAGGTTTGTGATTGACAACACGATCTAAAGGTTAACAATGCCTATTGGTCCTGTTAGCTACACATGTCAGCTGATTAGATCAGCAAACATAGGTTGGAAATGATGACAGCTCAGAGCTTGCATGATAGGGAGGCGACCAAGGATGTAGATTTAAGTCCTTGGTTGTGAAAGGGTTAATTTGGAGATTGAGCAACCAGCAGATAAAGCATTATGAAGGTGGCCAGCCACTGTACTGCAAGTGTGGCAACCAGGAATAAAATTTAATATATTCCTCCTGGGAATCACCAGCCTTCAGTCATGCTGGCATACCCAAATCAATTTGTCACAGCACCAAGAGCTGCGGCTGCAGGCACACCACAGCACTGACCTCTCATTCAGCTGTGCCATCAGCTATGAGGGACAGGGAGCTATTACAGCTGCTGTTCTCAGTGCTGAGTGATGACTACATTTGCTCCTATTCCGCCTACATGACTGAAAGCTGGCAAGTCCCGGGAGAAATAAAGTTAAAAACACCTTCATAATGCTATTAACTTTACATATGCAGGTTAATAGTGCTACAAAACCTGACAGGTTCTTGTAAGAGAATCTATACCGTATTCCAAAACAAAAAAAAAACCAAAAAAAAGTGTATGGCCCCAATTCATTAAAGCACCAGTCCAGCATTTTTTTCCCCCCTTTATTCACATTTCCCCACTGTATTATATTCACCCTCCACTGTTCCAATTGGTCTCCAGTGATTTGTGACCTCTCGGCAGCTTTAATTTTAATAGTGTGCACCTATGGTTAACGTTATTCAACTCTTCAAGAGCCCTGTTCTGACTCTCAGAATTGCATTGAGACCTTGTAACCAGGGCTGTGGAGTCGGTAAGCCAAACATCCGACTCAGACTTTTTAAAGAGGACCTGTCACCAACCATTAGTGGTGATCTAATTACAGCACTGAATGCAGCATGTCTGCTGCATTCAGGCAAGGGGTCCCCCAGCCTTTGAGCCCCCCTGTACCCAGAGATAATACACTTTGAAAACTTACATTGTGGAGCCAAACAGGAGGTGGCTCCTGGCTGGAGCAAAAGGGCAGTTTCACACCCCTTGCATGTTTAATCCGCCCACCGCCACCTCCCTGATGCCAATCATTGTCTTCCTCGCCTGCTGCATAGTGCACTGAGCTTATTAGGACCCATTCACAAACTGCTTTTTTTGCTGCGTATTTTTAAGCACAAGCTCATCACAAACCAGGAGTGGAGTGGGTGATTAAACATTATAAGTGGAGCACTTGTTTCTATTAGACCTCTCCTCCGAGTGTGCCACTCCTGGTTTTGATTGTTCCACTCCTGGCTTTTTTTGAGCTTGTGCGTAAAAAAAGAGAATTTTGTTTACTTACCGTAAATTCTTTTTTCTTTAATCATCAATGGGAGACCCAGACAATGGGGTTAAGGGCACTGCCCTCCGGAGGCCACACTAGGTACTACAAGTTTGTAGACACCGCCCCCTCCGCTTATAAACCCCTACCGCAGGGAATATCCTCAGTTTGGTCCATAAGCTGCGAGGAGACACAAAAGAACCACACCCGAAACCTCGGGAGAAAAAACCGTGAACAAACGGTCCAACAACCCGGAATAAATTGTTCCAACTGGGAACAAGTCAAATGTGACAACAACCAACGGAACACTGGGTGGGTGCTGGGTCTCCCATTGATGATTAAAGAAAAAAGAATTTACGGTAAGTAAACAAAATTCTCTTTTTTCTGGTCATCATAATGGGAGACCCAGACAATGGGGATGTCCTAAAGCAATACCCCAGGGCGGGAAGAGTTCCTCAAAAGACGGATAACACATGGTCCCCCTCTTCAAAGGTGGGCAACCGCCGCCTGGAGGACCCGCCTGCCCAGACTTGCATCCGCAGAGGCATGGGCATGCACCATATAGTGCTTAGAAAAAGTATGCAGGCTTGACCATGTGGCTGCCTGACACACCTGAAGAGCAGAAGCTCGATGTCGCAAAGCCCAGGAGGCACCGACAGCTCTAGTCGAGTGCGCCTTCAATCCCACTGGGAGAGGCAGACCGGAAGAACGGTAGGCCTCCTGAATGGGCACCTTGATCCATCTGGCCAAGGTAGATTTTGATGCCGTGGACCCCTTACAGCGACCCGCCGTAAGGACAAACAAAGAGTCAGAACTCCGGAAGGAGGCAGTTCTGGACACATAAATGCGTACAGCCCTCACGAGATCCAGAGTGTGAAGGTCGCGCTCAACCTGGTGAACGGGAGCGGGACAAAGTGATGGAAGCACAATCTCTTGGTTCAGGTGAAAAGTGGACACCACCTTAGGCAAGAATTCTGGCCGTGGGCGTAAGACCACCTTGTCTTGGTGAACCACCAGGAAGGGTGACTTGCACGACAGTGCAGCCAATTCTGAGACCCTTCTCAGAGACGTAATCGCCACCAAAAAGACCACTTTCTGGGATAGACGAGAGAGAGGAACTTCTCTCAGCGGTTCAAACGGCGGCTTCTGAAGTGCCGCCAGGACTATGTTGAGGTCCCAAGGGTCCAGTGGCCGTCTATATGGCGGAACCACTCGAGACACCCCCTGTAGGAATTGACGGACCTTCGGTAGAAGCGCCAAACGTCTGTCAAACAGCACAGACAGCGCCGACACCTGACCCTTCAGAGAGCTAAGGGATAAGCCCAGCTCCAAACCCGACTGAAGGAAAGCCAACAGCGTCGGAACCGACAAGGGCCAAGGTGACCGTCTACCAGAAGTACACCAGGCGAAAAAGATTTTCCACGTCCTGTGGTATATCTTCCGCGAAACAGGTTTCCTAGCCCGATTCATAGTGTCAACCACTGTAGAGGAGAAACCCCTGGATGTCAGCAGCCAGGCCTCAAGAGCCATGCAGTCAACCTGAGGGCCCTGGAATTGAGGTGGAAAAATGGGCCTTGCGCGAGAAGATCTGCGCGTTCTGGAAGAGCCCACCTGTGTCCGCCTGACAGCTGCCACAGGTCTGGATACCAGGACCTCCTGGGCCAATCCGGAGCCACTAGAATGGCCACCTTGCACTCCGTCCTGATCTTCCACAAAACCTTGGGAATCAGAGCTAGAGGCGGGAACACATATGGCAGAAGAAATCTGGACCAACTCATGATCAGAGCGTCCGCTCCCAGAGACTGAGGATCCCACGACCTCGCCATGTATTGCGGCACCTGATGATTCAGCCGTGAGGCCATCAGGTCCACATCCGGAGTGCCCCATCTGCTGCAGACGTCTCGGAAGATGTCCGGATGAAGAGACCACTCTCCGGCGTCCATCCCCTGCCGGCTCAGATAGTCGGCCTCCCAGTTTTCGACTCCTGGGATGTGAACTGCGGAAATCAGGCAGTTGTTGTCCTCCGTCCAGGATAGGATGCGGTGGACTTCGGCGAGGGCCTGAGCACTCCTGGTTCCTCCCTGATGATTTATATATGCGACGGCCGTCGCATTGTCGGACTGAACCCGAATGGGTTGTCCTGAGAGGAATTTCTGAAAAGCCAGTAGCGCCAGATAGATCGCCCTGATCTCCAGCACGTTGATCTGCAACGCCGACTCCGACTGAGTCCAGAGGCCTTGGGCCCTGTGGTGTAAGAACACCGCCCCCCAGCACGTCAGACTGGCGTCGGTGGTCACCACTACCCAAGATGGTTTGATGAAAGACCGGCCCCGAGACAAGTGATGTGGCAGTAGCCACCACTGCAGGGAATCTCTGGTCGGTTGAGAAAGAGTCACCAGCCGATTCAGAGAAATCGTCCTCTTGTCCCATCTGCGGAGAATCTCCAGCTGGAGAGGACGGAGGCGAAATTGTGCGAAAGGCACCGCTCTATTGATGCCACCATACGTCCCACCAACTTCATCAACACCCGTATGGATGACTGTGGTGTCAGGAGGACCTGCTGTACTCCGGAATGGATGGCCAACTGTTTGGCTCGTGGCAGAGACACCAGAGCTGAGTCTGTGTGGAAGTCCATGCCCAGATATGTCAGTGACTGGGTCGGAACCAGGGTCGACTTCTGAACATTGAGAAGCCACCCAAAATGTTCCAGAGACTTCATGGTCGCCTCCAGGCTCACCCGACACAGGTGTTCCGATGGCGCCCTGACCAGAAGGTCGTCTAGATATGGGATGACAGCATGTCCCTGCACATGCAGGAGAGCCATCATAGAGGCCACCACTTTTGTGAACACCCGCGGAGCCGAGGCCAGACCGAAAGGGAGAGCCACGAACTGGTAGTGTTCGTCCCCCACTGCGAATCTTAACCAGCGTTGATGGGCTGGTGCAATGGGCACGTGAAGGTAAGCGTCCCGGATATCTATGGACGCTAGGAAGTCCCCCTGTGACACAGCCGCGATCACGGAGCGCAGGGATTCCATGCGGAACTTCCGAACCAACACGTGACGGTTGAACAACTTGAGGTCCAGAACCGGGCGAAAAGAGCCGTCCTTCTTTGGGACGATAAAGAGGTTGGAGTAAAAACCCCGGAACCTCTCCCCGGAAGGCACTGGGACCACTACTCCGTCTCTGCGGAGACCCTCCAACACCAGATGAAAAGCCTGAGCTTTTTCTGGAGACGGGACCGATCGATGGAATCGGTGTGTCGGCTGAGACGTCAGCTCTATCCTGTAGCCTCTGGAGACTATATCTCGTACCCACTGATCTTGGACCTGGAGTAGCCATCTGTCCCGAAAAAGAGACAGGCGGCCCCCCACCTGTGGGGAGGCAGGAGGAGAGCGCGAGTCATGCGGAAGTGGGTTTGGGGGTGGCAGCCGCTGCCCCCGCCGGCTTCTTCTGGCGACCCTTGGGACGCCACTGAGTAGAGGACTTGTTCCCTCTGTCCGCACGGGCAGACGGTGCTGATGGCTGTGAACTGGATCGAAAGGACCACTGTTTTGGGTTCCTTTTCACGGTATACCGTGGCTTAGGTTTATTCTGTGGAATCTTTGACTCAGCAGAATCCTTAATCAGCTTGTCCAGTTCGGTACCAAAAAGCCTGTCGCCAGAGAACGGAAGATTCTGTAAAATCTTCTTAGACGTGGCATCTGAGTCCCAAAGACGCAGCCACAATAACCTGCGGATCGCTATAGCATTGGCTGAAGCCACAGCAGAGCGATTCGCAGTTTCCAGTACTGCCGTCCTGGCGTAATCCGCATAGGCCCTTGCTCTATCAGTAAGCGCCAGGACTTCTGAACTGGACCCTGCCAGATCCGCGATACCATCCAGACAGGAGGTGATCGCCTGCAGAGTCCAGACCGTGGCAAAATTAGGGGCAAATGAAGACCCCACAACCTCATAAGAAGACTTTGCGAGTTGCTCGACCTGTCTATCTGTCGCATCCTTTAATGAGGAGCTATCAGAGGCAGAGAACAGAGAGCGTGCAGCAATCCTGGTCATGGAAGCGTCCACCTTAGGGGACTGCGACCACTCCTGAAGCACCTCCTCAGGAAAGGGGAAGCGATTGTCCTTGGATTTACGGACATAACGCCGTCCAGGATGAATCCTGGGCGCTCTAACCACCCTTCCAAAGTTAGTGTGGTCCATAAAGGAACCACTTGGTCTAGCCTCCGGCCGCAGCCATTGGTAGACCTCCTTCGGGTGAACGTTCACCTCCTCCGGGGGTGTCACGAGACGCAGAGTCTCGTTGATGGAGGACACCAGATCCTCCACCCCCTCTGGTGGTTCTGACACGGACCCGAGTAATGAACCCCCATCATCCTCATCCCCCTCAGAGAGACCCTCCTCTTCAGAGAGTGTCTGGAGTTCGGGTGAATCCTCACGTCGAGTCCGCTTAAGGGGTCTCATAGTTGAGGCAGGGGACACTCTGGAGTAATGTGAAGGAGCCGCTGGATTGTCCAGTCTCCTGGTCAGTACCTCCAGGGATTGCGACATGGAGGACAGCTGGGATAACAGATTCATTTATCTTGTTCTGTGTCTCCCATGGCCCTGGGCCCACATGGACCACAGGGTACAGCACCGAGGCTGTTGTCTCAGCAGTATCAGCCCGGGCCTCTGGGCGTCCGCAGTTATTGCAGGACCCCTCCACCAGTGTCCCTTTGCATGTAGCACAGGTAGTGGTGTTACTGGCCGCCTTAGCAGCGTTCTTCCCAGCTGAGGACATTCCCACAGCAGGGGGATAAGCCAATCTTTAAAGAAACAAACCGGTACAACCGGCGGCTTACCGACCGCAGTAATGCGTCGGAGGAAGCGGTGTGTGCGTGTGTGGCCTCCGCGAGTCTTCCGGTCTCCCCTGTAATGAGTGCAGCTGTGCACTTCAAGCAGATCCCAGCCGGGAAGCGAGGGGAAGATGGCCGCCGACAATTCAATTGTGGGCGGAGCCGAAGACACGCGGGAAGCCACACGCACGCCCCTTCATGACGTCACCGCCGGGGCTGCTTCCATCTCCTCAGGCAGCCCCAGTAATGAAGGCGCCGAGGCCCGCAGCGCGGGAAAGTATCGTGACACACACAAAACACAATACCAAGGCTGCAGACAAAGTCTGGAGCCGACAGCCGCAGCCCCTGTGAGACACAGGGCGGTCAGCCAGAGTGGCCCCAGCACGGGGTCCACCGCCAAAACCGCGGACCCGAGGGTTGCGCGCGGTCTGAGTGTCCCAACACATATAGTGCCGACACTACCCCCAGGCACACAGGAGACACACAAGGTGCCTCAGTGCCGGTCTGGTCTGTAAGCACCTTTAGGGAGGCCTCGGACGGGGGTGCAGCACCAGTCCGGTCTGTAAGCACCATTTAGGGAGGCCTCGGACTGGGCTGGCTCCAGTCCGGTCTGTAAGCACCATTTAGGGAGGCCTCGGACGGAGCGGAGCTGTGCAAGGCTCCAGTCTCCCACTTTCCAGAGCCCCCAAACAGGGATGGGAAGGAGTGCGACAGCGTACCGGGAGACACAAAGTGTCCAGGCTCTAGGCCCTCCGGTACCTTGACCTGCGTGTTCCCAAGGGTGAGCAGGGAGACTGCCGAAGGTCCCCGACCGGGACCGTATTACCTTGTCTTCAGACGCCATCACGTAAGTAGTGAGAATGCAGTGAAGTGCAAGCAAAGCGTGTGATACCTCCGAGCACACCAAGTTAAAAACTGAGGATATTCCCTGCGGTAGGGGTTTATAAGCGGAGGGGGCGGTGTCTACAAACTTGTAGTACCTAGTGTGGCCTCCGGAGGGCAGTGCCCTTAACCCCATTGTCTGGGTCTCCCATTATGATGACCAGAAAATACGCAGTAACAAAAGCAATGTGTGAATGGGGCCTTAAAATTGGGAAATCATCAATAGAGGACTATTTGGCCGGCTGCCAGGTAGTCCAGCACACATTCATAAGCTCTTAATAAGTATACACACAGCGCTTTGTGTACACGGTGTATATTGGCAAAAAGCTGCCAATCAGTGGTGTGAGATTATAGGGCTCCATATTCAAATAGCTGGTAGATTAGATCTTCAGCAGAGAAAACAGTGATTTTAACAAAACGAAAGCAAGTAGCTCCGTAAGTGAGATTAATGGAATCAGGGCTCTCACCATCATGCTGTTCTCAGAAGGGCTAACAAAAACCTGATGACCGGTTCCTTTTAACCTCTTCGCAAAGCAGACAACTTTCGCAGGGTTTTTTTTTTTTTTCTTCCCAGCGCTGTACCTTTATTTTTCCATCTTTATACTGTGCCTAGCAGGTTATACATCATGTAAATGGGGTTCTAGTAACCCCAGTATATGCCCAGAGTAACCCCACATACCCGATATGAAGTTATATTCTGTGCACAGTTGGCCTCCTGTTGAGTCACGGAGGCAGCTATTTGGGTCATGTTGGTGAAACATCTTGCCGCCCCTCCAAGCTGGTAATCCTGCTCCTCCTCTGGTCGGCACATGAGTGACCGGAGCACTCGCGTCGGCGCAGTGGAGCAGGTCATAGAACAATGCTGAAGTCTCAAGACTTCAGCATGGACAGTGGCACCTGCACAGTGGAGCAGGTGTCCGTGCATAATGCGCACATTTTGCGAAACGTAATCACTTCTATGAACCGGAGACACGTCCCACTCCACCGCGCTAGCAAGATTGCTCCTGTCACTTATGTGCCAGCAAGATGAGAGGGCGGGAGATCTGAAAGATGCAGGGCGGGATTACCAGCCTGGAGGGGCAGCGAGATGTTTCACCAACATAACCCAAATAGCTGCCTCCGTGACTCAACAGTAGGCCAGCTGTGCACAGCATATAACTTCATATCACAGGTATGTGGGGTCACTAGGCATATACAGGGGTTACTAGAACCCCATTTACATGATGTATAACCTGCTAGGCACAGTATAAAATGCCCTGGGGGGCTGACAGGTGCCCTTTAACCACTTTGGTTCAAAGGAGTGCTACTATAACAAACAAGGTCTTCATCAAACCCCCAGTTGCCATAGCAACCCAAGATCAGGTCATGGCCACCCTGATAGGCTTTTACAATGGTGCTCACCCATTCCAGAGCATTTTAAATCTTTATGTCAGTTTGACAACAGGATTTTACAGGTTAACAGCTCCAGGCAGAGCTCTGCTCAACACAATTGTCCGAGGCAGGTCCTGGCTGTAATAGTTATTACCTTGCAAGTAGGAGCAGGCTCATCCTGTGAGCCTGCTACACAACACCCGTTACTGCCAGAGAAGGGCGATAATAGAAGGGGAAAAAAAGGTGCTCAAGTCTTTGTCTGCACCATGATGTGCAAGTTCCTGACTTCGTTTTAACAATCAGTCTGTGTTGAGAACCCCTTTAATGAATACCCCACATCTTATCAGTGGCACTGACCAGTAATGCTATTCTGATCAGCAAATGAATAATAATAAAACTATTTGTATAGCGCCAACATATTCCGCAGCGCTTTACAGTACAACGGTAAATATAAGAAAAATATACGGTACATAAATGTAATGCAGAACAGTAGTTACATACAATAAACATAGAATCAACTTAGGAAATACAATAAAAAGGCAAAAAATGAAGGTGACCCTGCTCGAAGGAGCTTACAATCTAAGACAGGATGGTAACACAAAGTACAGGGGCTTATAACAATGAATATCTTATGTCTAAATGACTACTGTTAGGGAGAAGGATAGGCCGCCCTGAAGAGGTGTGTTTTTAGGGAGCGTCTGAAGCTATGCATGTTGTGGATGGTCCTAATTTCTTTGGGTAGAGCATTCCAGAGGTTTGGTGCAGCTCGAGAGAAGTCTTGGAGTCGGGAATGGGAGGTTCGGATTAATGCCGATGTTAGTCTGAGTTCACATTCAGAGCGAAGGGGACGGGTGGGGTGGTAGACAGATGAGGGTGGAGAGGTAAGGAGGTGCCGCACCATGAATAGCTTTGTGGGTGACAACGAGCAATTTGAATTGGATTCTATAGTGTACAGGTAGCCAATGTAGTGAAAAACTCTCTCATAAGAAATGCTGGCACTTTCCATGAATATGACCAGCAACGTCCCATCCTCATTTTCATGGAGCTAATTGAAACTGGCATGAGAAAAGTCACAGCATTTATTTGCAACTCTGTGCAACTATTCAAAGTGTTTTACTTGAGTTGTCAATTATAAAACAGATTTATCATCATAATGTAGCCCTGTAATAAGGAGTACAAGCTCCATGCACAGGGCTCTGCAATTAGTGCAAGCCATAAATTAATGCTTCAAGGGAACCAACCACCTCAGATCACCCTAATACACAGTTCGTACATGTCCCTGCACCCTAAGGATACCTTTCCAGCACTGTTTTTGTGTAAAATCTTGCATTAGTATAACTCATATAAAGAGTTTATAAACTTACTAGCCTGGTGACTTCTGGGCGTATCCCTCCTTCTGTTATACTTCAGGGCTGTGCATTCATTGCATGGCTGTGCTCCCCCTCCCTCTGTGCAGAGGAGATAACGATCACACCCATCAGGGCAGGGCAGCAGGCGCGGAGGAAGGGGGAGCACAGACATGCAATGCACAGCCCTGAAGTATAACAGAAGGAGGGATACGCCCAGAAGTCACCAGGCTAGTAAGTTTATAAACTCTTTATATGAGTTATACTAATGCAAGATTTTACACAAAAACAGTGCTGGAAAGGTATCCTTAGGGTGCAGGGACATGTACTAACTATGTAATAGGGTGATCTGAGGTGGTTGGTTTCCTTTAAATGTGGAATTTCTTCTGCATATTTTATGCAGTGTTTAACAGAATCAAGAAAGTCAACAAGGCTTCTAAACTCAAATGTCACTCTCCCCCTCCCCCCCCAAATCATGCATACTGGAGCTCTGCTGCATTTTTGCAAAACTGCAACATGCAATTGAAAGGAATCTCTCAGCAGGTTTTTTCTACTTTGTGTGAGAGCAGAATGATGTAGGCTAAGACATTGCTGGATTCTGGGTTTACCACTTGGATTACTGGGTGCAGCCACTCTGGCAGTTGTTACATTCAGCCTTCTAGCAGAGCGCTGCCCTGCCCACACCAGGCTCTCAGTGTATGTTTCTATAGACAGAAGTTGCTAAATCACAGAAGGGGACATTCACATTTGAGCTCACATACTGCTGCCTATTCAGACTAATGATAAATCTACAGAAACTTCAACCAACATGGCAAGGGAAGAAAAAAAAAGAAAGACATAGTACTGCTGTGTATTATTATAGTAAAAATAATCTCCTTGCAACCCAGCCACATGAGTTTCAACAGAGCACTTTAAAGGCAGACAAGAAGACCCAAGCTGGCACACTGTATATGCTGTCACACACTGACATTACCCACTGCTCCCTCGCTCCACATCCAGCCAGTAGGTCTGACTGTCAGCGATTATCTTGTGTGGGCTCGTCCTCTGAGCCCATTTCACACTCTCTCCCGACTTGCGCCGCACATGTAAGGCTGATGTCAGGAAGATGGTAAAGGGTGATCAAATTCTACAGATATTATACTTGCAGCTAGTAACCTTCACTACTACCTGCAGGGGATACAAGTCTGATGGAAGACATGGACTAGACTAGTTATCAGATGTGTCCATCAGCCAAGGGAGCAGAGTTTATATAATCTTACAGTAATTGGTAGGCAAGTTACATTGCATAACTGTCACATTTACTGAAAACAAAAAAACACTTTAAATCCATTTTCTCAATCTGTTGGTCAAGACTCAAATCTAACGAATATTCATTGGCAGTTATTATAAAATGGTCATCAGCCCTCTAATGTAGGACAGACATGCTGAGGATTATGTAATATGACAAGCAGAGCGAGCATAGGACAACTGTACTCACCCGCTCAATCTCAGCGTGCAGACTTTCCACTTCCTGATCCAACGCTTTCTTCTCCCCCTTTGCAGTGGCAAGTGCAGCATCACTGGTGTGGAGACGAGCCTCACTGTCCCGGAGTTTGTCTTGCAGAGCATTAAAGTCTGATTCTTTTTTTGAGAAACTAACAAGACAATATCAACACAAATTTATTAAAACACTACTCCAGTTTTTTTTTTCCTTCAGCAGCACTTTAAAAACACATTCACCTTCCACTGGCTTCATTGGGTTTTTTTTTCGGCACCACTCCAGTCAAGCAGAGTCATTGGGTGCCCTTCTGACTGTCTGCAAGTCAGAAGTTATGTCACAAGTGCTCAGTGCATCTCTATGAGAACCAGGCACCCCATAGAGAAGTGAAAAGTGACCTACAGCGCACTGCATTAGGCAATGGAACTGCAGGCAAGCCACAAATCCCTGCAGACCAACTAGAGCGCCAGCGATAAAAGATGAAGCTACCAGAGGACAAGTATGATGCAGAGTACTTGGATTTAAAAAACACCATTACAGAAAATGCTGGAGTGGTGCTTTAACTATATTACTATACACTTCATTGGGAAATCTGTACCATAAGGACACATTCTGAACATCAATATTACTGATGTATGTAAGGCGGCCGTCACATGCTTCAATGTTGAGAGCGATATTGTTAGCGATCACATGCAAGCGCGATCGCTAACAATATCGCTCACATTGCTGGTGAGCTGTCACACAGACAGACTCACCAGCGATGTGGAGCAGCGAGATCGCTGGTAACTATGGTACACATCGGGTTACTAGGCGCCGCACGGCGCTTAGTAACCCGATGTTTACCATAGATACGATCTCCCAGCATAGGCTCTGCCGCTGGGAGAGCGTTCATCGTGGTGTCACACACCACGATGAGGCAGATTGATCAAGCGATTATCGCTTGATATGAGCTCCGGCTCACAAATCTGCGATCTAACAATCAAGCGATTTTACAGTGTAAAATCGCTCGATTACATGCAGCGATGCACAAACGATATCGCTTAAGCGATCAAAAAGCAGATCGCTTAAGCGATATCGTGCAGGAAATTGATGCGTGTGACGGCCGCCTAAAGCACTGTGGAATTAATAGTGCTATAAAATATATATCTCTCTAAAAATATTGATTCTGACAACAGGACAGTTACAGTGTAACAGTTCAGTGGAATGGAAGAGGGTGACAGGAGTTTCCTTGTTTGTGGAATCACATGACCAGTCTTGGGCAGTATGCAACTCTCTAAATAACGTGACATGTTACCAAACAAGCCATGACTGTCCTTTGTAGTTGAAAGCAGGGATTGTACCTGTTCAATCGGCATCTGTGACAAGTAAATCTCACCCCACTGCTGACACTCACTACAGATGGATTTAAACATGTTAGGCTGGCTTCACACCACAGCAGCGTCCAATCCGGGGCTGTCAGGGATAAACCCGAGAGCCCCGAACTGATCAGCACACAGAATCGGGAGTGCAAATATGCCCTCCGGTCCGGTGTGCAGCTGGATGCAGCTGCCGCTGATTCAGGACCGCGGCTCGCAGGGAGCTAGCCGCTGTCCTGAAATAACAGCAGCATGCAGCCGGTGTCCGGCTCCCGGATCGGGGCAATTCGGCCCCATAGGCTCCCATGTTAGGGAGCGCATGATTGCCCCGGAATCGGAAGACGCCAATTTGGGGAGATTTTTCTCCCCAGACACAAAAACATTACAAGCAATGTTTGTGTCCGGGAGTAAAATCCGATTTCTCCCGGAGAAATGGAAATTCTGCCATCTGGCTCCATCCAGCCCCATAGGATACTATGGGGCCAAAATCCGGTCCGGGGCTGTCTGGTTTACATCAGACAGCCCTTGATCGGACGCTGCCGTGGTGTGAAGCCAGCCTCACATTGATTAGCTCCTAGGTGCACCACCAGCTTGTCACCTCACAGGGGCAGCATTGTACAATAAAACACTGGGAAACTGAAGGTCTATAATGAGCCATGGAGGCCACAACAAACTGGTGACATTACCAAGTAGTAACCATGGCTGTGAAGCTAGTAAGCCAAACCTCCAACTTCTCAATTTCCCTGACTCCCTCATGTTTAAAGGGAACCTGTCACCTGGATCTAAGCCCCTACACTATCACTACCTGTCCCTGCACCTTCCTAGCTGCTCCCTATCTATCCCTCTCTGAGCTAAATCCGCCCTATAAAACTGCAGAAAAATAACTTATAACTTACAGAAGTCCCTGAGGCTGGGGACTGAGAAGGCGGCGCCAGGCTCCATCAGCCCCTCCTCCATGTAGCAGCACACGCCCCACTGGGCGGCGTTATTCTTTCTTCATCGCCGCCTCCTCCATTTGGAATCTCCCACCTGCTTTACACCTATCATGTTGTGGTGATGCGACCTCGATGTGTCCCCTGACTGAGACACAGCATATGGGAGATTGTATCTTCTGCTCGGTAGCAGCACACACAGGGTGAGCTGCTACTGGAGCTAAGTGCTGATTGAAATCACTGACCCCCAGGTGTGCGGGTGAATAGGAGATGATATGTGCTGCCCTGGGCTGTGGGGAGGGGGTGGAGTGTGTCAGGACAGCAGCAGGAGCTGCTGGGATTGTATGAGGTTCTACTCGGCTGTGCCCCGGTGTAACAGGCCAGACTAACCCCCCCGACCAGAATATACTCGGGGTTAAAGTGGCCTAGGCCAGATTATACCCCTCCGTATACCACAGCAGCTGTAGATCAGGGCTCCAAGCAACACATGGGGGCCCGAGGCAGCACAAAGTGGCCCCAGGCAGCAGAAAGTGGCCTTACGCAACATACAGGGGCCCCAGGCAGTGCTAGGGCCCCAGGCAGTGCTAGGGCCCCAGGCAGTGCTAGGGGCCCCAGGCAGTGCACAGGGCCCCAGGCAGCACAAAGTGGCTCCAAGCAGCACACAGGGGCCCCAGGCAGTACTAGGGGCCACAAGCTACACACAGGATCCCAGGCTACACACAGGGGCCCCATGCAGCATACAAGGACCCCAGGCAGTGCACGGGGCCCCAGGGAGTGCACGGGGCCCCAGGGAGTGCACGGGGCCCCAGGCAGCACAAAGTGGCCCCAGGCAGCACAAAGTGGCCCCAGGCAGCACAAAGTGGCCCCAGGCAGTACTAGGGGCCACAAGCTACACACAGGATCCCAGGCTACACACAGGGGCCCCATGCAGCATACAAGGACCCCAGGCAGTGCACGGGGCCCCAGGCAGTGCACGGGGCCCCAGGCAGTGCACGGGGCCCCAGGCAGTGCACGGGGCCCCAGGGAGTGCACGGGGCCCCAGGGAGCACAAAGTGGCCCCAGGCAGCACAAAGTGGCCCCAGGCAACATACAGGGGCCCCAGGCTACAAACAGGGTCCCAGGCTACATACAGGGGCCCCATGCAGCATACAAGGGCCCCAGGCAGTATAAAGGGGTCCCAGGCAGCGCATGGGGGCCCCAGGCAGCACAAAGTGGCCCCAGGTGGCCCACTGCCTGGGGCCCCTGTATATTGCCTGTGGTCACTTTGTGCTGCCTGGGGCCCCTGGTACTGCCTGGGGCCCCTGTATGTTGCCTGGGGCCACTTTGTGCTGCCTGGGGCCACTTTGTGCTGCCTGGGGCCACTTTGTGCTGCCTGGGGCCTGTGCACTGCCTGGGGCCTGTGCACTGCCTGGGGCCCCGTGCACTCCCTGGGGCCCCGTGCACTGCCTGGGGTCCTTGTATGCTGCATGGGGCCCCTGTGTGTAGCCTGGGATCCTGTGTGTAGCTTGTGGCCCCTAGTACTGCCTGGGGCCACTTTGTGCTGCCTGGGGCCACTTTGTGCTGCCTGGGGCCTGTGCACTGCCTGGGGCCCCGTGCACTGCCTGGGGCCCCGTGCACTCCCTGGGGCCCCGTGCACTGCCTGGGGTCCTTGTATGCTGCATGGGGCCCCTGTGTGTAGCCTGGGATCCTGTGTGTAGCTTGTGGCCCCTAGTACTGCCTGGGGCCCCTGTGTGCTGCTTGGGGCCACTTTGTGCTGCCTGGGGCCCTGTGCACTGCCTGGGGCCCCTAGCACTGCCTGGGGCCCCTAGCACTGCCTGGGGCCCTAGCACTGCCTGGGGCCCCTGTATGTTGCGTAGGGCCACTTTCTGCTGCCTGGGGCCACTTTGTGCTGCCTCGGGCCCCCATGTGTTGCTTGGAGCCCTGATCTACAGCTGCTGTGGTATACGGAGGGGTATAATCTGGCCTAGGCCACTTTAACCCCGAGTATATTCTGGTCGGGGGGTTAGTCTGGCCTGTTACACCGGGGCACAGCCGAGTAGAACCTCATACAATCCCAGCAGCTTCTGCTGCTGTCCTGACACACTCCACCCCCTCCCCACAGCCCAGGGCAGCACATATCATCTCCTATTCACCCGCACACCTGGGGGTCAGTGATTTCAATCAGCACTTAGCTCCAGTAGCAGCTCACCCTGTGTGTGCTGCTACCGAGCAGAAGATACAATCTCCCATATGCTGTGTCTCAGTCAGGGGACACATCGAGGTCGCATCACCACAACATGATAGGTAGCAGGTGGGAGATTCCAAATGGAGGAGGTGGCGATGAAGAAAGAATAACGCCGCCCAGTGGGGCGTGTGCTGCTGCATGGAGGAGGGGCTGATGGAGCCTGGCGCCGCCTTCTCAGTCCCCAGCCTCAGGGACTTCTGTAAGTTATAAGTTATTTTTCTGCAGTTTTATAGGGCGGATTTAGCTCAGAGAGGGATAGATAGGGAGCTGCTAGGAAGGTGCAGGGACAGGTAGTGATAGTGTAGGGGCTTAGATCCAGGTGACAGGTTCCCTTTAAGAGATAAATCTATTGTACAAAACAGGTAAGGGCACAGTGGAAGTTAGCTCACCCAATTCAATTAACACCACTCCTGGCTGACATTGACGATGCAGGGATTGAGCCCTGCTCCTGGGCTGGACTTAAACGTGCAAAACTGCAAAAAAAAAAAAAAAATCAGTGCAAAAAATCTGCACAGGAATCACAAAAAGCTCTGTTTATAATAAATATTTATTATAAACAGAACTTTTTGTGTGATTCCTGTGCGGATTTTTTGCACTGATTTTTTTGCAGATTTTCTGGTGGTGGATGAATGTGGTTATTAATCGCATTCATCAGTGTTGGACTACTCATTGTTTGGTTTTTGTTAAACGTGCAAAACTGCTAAAAATCCAGCAGTCACTCTTCAAGTTTGAATATTTATTTTCAGTGAAACGCCATCACATCAGGGGCACACCAGTGTGCACAAACACCAACGCGTTTCGACAGAGTTTAGTCATGGCCACGGCTAAGACCTCAGTGTCGAAACGCATTTCGTGTTTGTGCACACTGGTGCGCCCCTGATGTGATGGTGTTTCACTGAAAATAAATATTCAAACTTGAGTGACTGAGTGCTAGATTTTTATCAGTTTTGCACGATAAATTTATTGTAGTACAATGTGAACATCAGGCTTTCAATCATTGTTACGATACAATAATCAAACATTAAACCACTGTACCCAATTTATTAAACATCTTAGGAGTCGTTCGATTTTATACCAACTCCACAGCTGGTGGTAACATTACATTTAATACTGCTGTACTTCTTTTCTTACTCCTAGCAGACCATCATTGTGTAGTCAGTAGATACCAGGCACCCTGTCCTGCACAGATGTGTGGTGAATCTGGCATATATGAAGCAGGGATTTCCACATGCAAACGCCTGCAGATGATCAATACTGGCACTAAAATCTACACCAGAATCTGAAGCAGAATTAGGAAAAAATATTACCGGCAGATGTTCTGCACAGTCACATTACATGGATACATTTGTTTAAACTGACATTAGCAAAAGGAGCCCTTTGTGCATTCAGTGTTATATGTCTGTGAACAAGTGGCTGTCAGCTGCCACAGCTCATATTACAAGACTGGCCCCATTCCAGAAGCAGCTGCCACAGTACATGGCCTGACCAGAGGGCAGAATGTCAAGCACCTGAGTAGACTAGAGAATGTCTTAATAAGCAGACAGTGAAGACCCCAAACGCCACCACACAGCCATGTCAAAGTGAGCCCCGGCAAACTGTTTAGGAGATGCACTATTGCAGCGCACGAGAAAAGAGTCCACCATGGGACAGGGAGCCAAGATTACATCATGATAAATACCATATAGGCAAGAGTCAAGATAGAATACTACACCCTACAGCTCAGAGCACAGCAGCCCTAGACCTCCACATTCATCATAAGCGGCATCTCCTCCAGTCTGCAAACTCCAGAAGTCAGAAAACCAAGCGATAAGACATTCCTAACCACAGGACACATGACAATTCACTGCAGGCAGTCACCAACAGCAAGTAAGAGACAATAGCTTTGTCTCAGGTTAGGAATTCTGCCCTTGTGGTCACACCGTGTCGGGCACAGGCGTTATATACTGCTCTCACCCATGGAGCATCTCATGCATTTGTAGCTTCTCAGAACAAGGCGAGGACTAAACCCATTGTAGCTGTTGTTCCCGAGGAGCCACTATAAGTGACATGAGATCACCCTCAGACGGCTAATTTGAGCCTCTTAAGGATCTCCATCTAAGCTACACAAGGTAGACTGGGGTCACTGAAGCCATCTGTTACTACACTGATCCCAGCGGCTGATGACCCCATGTGCCCCTGTGGCCACCATAACATTCTGGACAAAAGCCAACTACTAGTCCAGGTCCCCATTAGCTGTGCACTATAGCAGAATACAGAGTGGCGGGAAAGCAGCACTTGTTTTTGACAGCCAAGAAGGAAGTACAGAGGGTGTGAGTGGAGGATGATGGGTACAGGGCAGCTGAATGAGCAGGGGGAGGGGAGCCAGCAACACCCAAATCACTGACAGGATGCCACTCACCCCAAACAATAAGCCCTTCACTAGTATGTAGCCAGCAAGTGAATGGCAACACATGCTGCCAGCCCAGGTGCCCGAGCACAGCTGGCAAGAGCCTGCCCTCCACATGTGCAGTAAGATAATGCAGTCTATTGCTCTCTGGAGGCAGCCACATGATTAACAAGAAGCCCAGATATCTCTGCAGCCTGCAGAACACTACATCATGGGAGATGTCAGACATAATGGAGAATATCACAGGAAGGGGCATCAGAGGAGGGAGTGGGGGCATTAGCTCAAGTGGTTAGCACTGTAGCCTTTGCAGCGTTCATTTCCCACTAAGGACAACATCTGCAAGGAGTTTGCATGTTCTCCCCGTGTTTGCGTGGGTTTCCTCTGGGCACTACAGTTTCCTCCCACATTGTAAAGACATACCGATAGGATATTTAGATTGTGAGCTCCAAGAGAGACAGCATTACTCATGTATGTAAAGTGCTATGGAATTAATAGCGCTATATAAATTAATAAATATTATATTATTAGCCAGCATTGTCCCCTCCGGGTCTCATGTCAGCTGCTCCCCCATCCCCCCCCCGGTCTCCCCTCCCTCTCTCCTCACCTGATCTGCAGCTGGTCGTAGTCGCCCCGTAGCTTGCCCAGCTCTATCTGGAGCTTGGCTCTCTCTCGGGCCGTGTCATCCAGGCTCCTCCGGGCATCCGCCAGCTCGGTCTCGTACAGGTCCTTGAGGCCGGTGACCTCCCGGCTCCGCACCTCCTCCCTCTCGGTGACCTGCAGCTGCAGCACGCTGTTCTCGGACTCCAGGCTCCTCACCTTGTCTATGTACACCGCCAGGCGGTCATTCAGCTGCCGCAGCTCCTCTTTCTCCTGCAGGCGGGAGATGCGGGTCGGGCTGAGCGGGGTGCTCATGCTGCTCCTCCGGCCGGACTGCCGGGGGCCGGTAGGGGTTGAGGTCGCCATGGACAATGCTACAATGGAGGCAACTCAGCCTGTCCGCACGTGACCGGGCCCGGCTCCACACACACGTTACACCGGCGGCACCGAGCGGAGACGAAAAAGAATCCCCAGGTGCGGAGGGAGGGAGACGGCGGAGCGGTCCCGGGACCCCGGCAGATAATGGGGATGAAGCCGGCGGGCGCACAATGAACGACGCTGCGATCTCCCCGCCAGGAACAGCGGCGAGTGAGAGGCTTGGCCTCAAAATGGCGCCAGAACGATCACGTGGTGCCCTGCGGCCAATGGAGACACGAGACGCGCCCACAGCCTGCCTGAAACTAAATTCAAATTGTGAAGAGAAGCAGTGGGGGAGGGGCGGCGGCCGCACAATGGAGGAGGAGGGGGATGGGGGAGCCCGGAGTATTGTCACAGTGTATGGCGGCCGCGGTGCGCAGGGCGGGGGTCAGCCGTTATATAAGGGGCACACGGCAGGGGGCAGCCGTCATACAGGGCTCTGAGTCTCACAGCGCTCCGGCCGGTCACGGGGCTCATTTGTAAAATGCCTCACGGCTGAGATTTCAAGAGACGTCCCGGCCGGACGGTTCATACACAACGGGGCAGGACCGCCTGACACACCGCTCTCTCTCACTCATGGCGGAGCCACACTAAGTTTTTGTTTTTATCCCTCTTCAGACCGTGTTCTCCTCCCTCCCACTTTCTGTGAGAAAAATGTATATGATTTCAGGATATCGTCACACAGTGGATTTATTTCTGGAGGAACTGATCTCTGAAGAACGACTTTTCCTATTTTTGTGTAAAAACAATTTGTTCATAAATTCAGATTTTTTTTTTATTAATAATTTGTTTTTGTTTTCTCCACCTCCTTTTTTTTATTCCAAAACCTCAGTTGTAAGTAGTGAGCCGAGCTTCTGGCCTTCTCTGTTGTGAAGCTGCTTCAGATCAATGGGAATGGCCGTAAAGACGTATGAACATTTTGTGCTTTCATCTAAAAAGAAAATGTCTTTTGCGTAATAATAATGAAAAAAACAAAAAAATCATCCCCTGCCCCCCACCCAAAAAAAAAGATAAATGACTTTAATAGAATACACAGAAGAAGAATAGCTGACCAAATTACTGTTGCATGTAGGCTCCTTTCATAGATCGTGTTTAGCAATGAGCGAACCATGAAATGCTTGGATTAGGGAGAATTGTAACGAGTACTTTGTAATACTCGCGTATTCATACCAAATAGCGAACCAATGCAAGTCAGTTAAAAATGCAAGTAATTTTCTGCTTGACCCGATGAAGAGGTCTGGTCCACAGCGGGCCCTCTACAATAATTTGTGCCCCTTTCTGCCAGGTCTGCAGCGCAGTCTAAATTGCCCTCCAGATCAGTCCCAAGCTGGAAGTACTGTAGCAGTGCCGCTATGAAGCAGCAACAGGCTTGGCTTAAACTGATCTACTATACTTGATCAACTGCACACTGCAGCAACGGTGTCCACAGCCAACATTGGCAGTCACCTAAATTTGGCAGGAACGTCAGCCGGTCTTCAACCTGAATTTTTGGAGGGCCTTCAGGTGCTCTGCAATGGTGCTATTGAATATGTATCCCCTATCTAAATAACAATGTGGGACAATCCAGGAATATTTTTTTCTCATCCATAACCTTCAGTGAAGTCAACAACATAAGCGTGTTATTCATGAAGGCATGTTGCAGATGAGGCTATCACCAAACTTTGCAAATTTACATCTCAACCAGGTGTCAAGCCCAGCTCTGTACAGTGTTCCAATAAGTGTCCGTCTGCCACCTGAAAAGATCTGCGGAACATGTTACCCTAAGAATGGCGACTGGTACAGAGCTAAGTTAAAGGGCCCAGCTTGAGAATGGATGTGTTCCAATACGTGTAAGGCTGCAAACTGAACTGGTCTGCGGTTCGTATTACCTCAAGAATACAGAGTATTGTACTGGTACAGAGCTAAGCCAAATGTCCCAGCATGAAAATGAATGTGTACTTGTAAGGCTGCAACCTGAACAGGTTTGCAGAGCGTATTACCCTTATTTCTCGGGCCAAGAAGAAATGTCCTGAAAATGGACCACCAAAATTTTGGAGTAAATCTAAGGGCGACTACGATTTAGGAAAAGGGAGACTGTTTTGTTTCAGGCAATTGATAACGCAGTAGTGTTCTGCCAGCAATGGTCACTGTAAATTGCTATTGAATATGTATCCCCTATGTAAGTAAAGGCCACATTACACGCTTCAGTATCGATCACGATATCGCCTGAAAAGTCACGTGATCGAGATCGTTAGAACAATTTTGCAATATCGTTAGTGCGTTGTCACAAGCATAGATCTCATTAACGATGTTAAATTTGGCAATGCGCCAGCGATCATTCGCACTACTGTGCGATCGAGAGCAGCCAGTGTCAGGAATAGGTGAAATTGTCAATGAGATCGTTTGTGCGGTGTCACACAGTGATGCAGCAGGTTGAACGCTGGTTAATTGAACGACTCATGACGGATTTGAGATCCGGATCACAAATCTGCGACGAGCAATCAAACGATTTTTCATTAAAAAATCGTTCGGTTACACGCAATGACACACAAACAATATTGTTTAAGCGATTAAAAAACTGTGACACTTCAGCGATATCGTTCATGATATTGAAGCATGTGACGTGGCCTTAACTATGTGGAGCTACACATGATGGAGAGTCAAAACTGAACACTGTGCTGGGGCAAAAAAGTGCACATGATTGCTCAATGTTTATTGTGTAAGTGCATGCTGTGAGCAGGAGGCATCAGCACTGCTTCTTGCATAGCATATAGTGAATTACATAAGACAGTGGAAGTGTCAGTGGTTTCAAACTCACAGATCGCTTTGTTTCCCATGCGTTCCACCCACCTACTGACGTCCTGCATATGTACACAGTATTTGGTGTATGGTAACAGGTATTATGTAGAATTTCACTCTTTCAAGGGATATGTGGTTAAAATTTGCCAACGAGCAGCATATATAGATCATATTTCATTAGTATGTGTAAGGCGGCTGTCACACGCTACGATATACATAACGATGTCGGCAACGATATCAATATTTGCACATCGTCCGTTCGATGTGTAAGATCGTTCGCCGGCTTGTCACACTGATAGACATCGCTAAATCAACTGAATGATGGTTCGATTCCACGATCGCGCGGACGACCTACAGATCATATATACATATCGTTCTATAAGCCGTCACACACAAGGCTCGTGCAAGACTCGGTGGTAAATGTGGGCGTGCCTGTTGGTCAATTGGAGCAGATAGGCGTACTACATGGTTTAGAATCCGCGCCCCACTGTCCATCATTGGTGGCCACTACTGCGTCCCCATTGGTCAGACGTCCTTGCAAACATGGCGGCACCATTTTCCGAATGTCTTGTGATGTGCATCTCAAACCATATGTATAAGCACGGAGTGCTATAGAAAAAACCTTACACGCCACTACCAAAAGCTAGAAAGCGCCATCCCCCTTGTGCTCCGTGCACAATCCGAACACTTATGCGTTGACAATGCTTGTCGTTGTTGCGCACCGTAAGGGACTGGCACCCTGTGGCGACCTGTGTTTGCGGCATCACTGTTTGGGCTCAAACTGCATGCCAAACGCATATGTGTTTGCTATGTGTTCTTTAAGATTGTATTGTTTAAAATGTCTTTTTTAAAAAACGCATGTGTTGTCAAGCGGTATTGTGGGAAAAATGTATAGCAACGCAAAGGAAGCAAAACGCTTCTCAGCATTCATTGTTCCAGGGGCACTAATGTTTTTGACCTTCTGTATTCTGCTTTGCCAACACTTGTGTTGTGCACAGCATATATGTGGGCCAACATATGTATGTGTGTATTGATTCAGGTTTTCCAAATACACTTGGCAGCAAATAGCAAGTGCTGTGACAAAAATCAGGGCCTTTTGGTTTATACGTTTTTTCATAAAAACGTACAGTAAGCTGCCTCACCAACCTCACGGTAGGCCCTGGTCGAGACAGTCCTAACTCTGTCCCTAGGTGCTACGTTCAAAAACTGACCACTGTCACCACGGCCTTTGGGGAGGTATGTGGGTCCTGGACCCGCCTGTCTCTCACAGGACCCATAAGCCGGGCCCTTTTGCACTAATAAAACTCTTAGTGCCCACATGCAGTAAGACGGAAAATCCTCCGGCTTATGTCACAGACAACAGGTATGTCTGCGACACATAGCTCCCATCAATTAGGCAAGGCCTCCGCCTCTTACAAACATAGTAACTTACCCAAAGAAATCAGGACTATCCACAACTTGCATGGCTTCAGACAATCCCTAAAAACGCATCTTTTTAAGGCGGCTTATCATACTCCCTAATAGAAGTCCATTGTACTGTAGACAGTGAATGGGCTATCCCTCTGGACATTACTCTTCTACAAACTCCACCAAACCATAAAGCCCTATGCCCCATTTCCTCAAGATGCCTGGACCATCAGTGCAATAAGCCCCTATACCTTGTGCAACCCCTATTCCGTTGTAGATTGTAAGCTCTTTTGAGCAGGGTCACCTTCATTTCTTGCTTTATTTATTGTATTTTTTTTCACATTGATTCTATGCCTATTGTTTTGTATCCAATTATTGTACTTTATTTGTTCTCTACTGTAATTACTTACTGTATATTTTCTGTACTCTAACCCTACATTGTAAAGCGCTGCGGAATATGTTGGTGCTATATAAATAAAGCTTTATTATTATTAACTTATTTTGCCCTAAATCTGGGTTTTTAAAAATAAAAAAAACCTGTTGCAAATTATAAAGAGACACATGTCCTGGCTACAAACCTGAGCTTCAGGACACATCAGAAATGTCAAATGAAAAATTACTGATGGCACAATGGTAACTATTCTATGTTGTGTTGCCAGCTCACAACCCCTGGACCATAAGGGTATGTGCACACTGGTCGGCGGGTTGGTCGGCGGCGGCTGGGCGGACCCGCCAGGAAGCTCCGGAGCCGTCCACCGGCATCCTGGCGGGTATGTGCGGCGGGTGCCGGGCGGGTTAGCGCCGGCGGTGTTGCGGCGGCTGGAAGCAGTACATGATTCTGCTTGCAGCCGCTGCAGAACTGGCCGGTTTATAGAACATGCTCATTCGTTGCTAACCCGCTGGAAACCCAGCGGGTTAGCAACGGATGAGCATGTGTAAACCGCCGGTGTGTGGACACCGGGTGTCGGTTTACATAGGTTTTAATGTTAATCCAAACGCCGGTTTGGATTAACATAAATTTACATGAAATTTATGTAAACCGACCCTAACCCGGCCAGTGTGCACATACCCTTAAAGTACTCGCAGTACCGGTCCCTAATCTCCTGTGCCTCCTGTCGGCTGCTTCCACGGCCTAATGGCTGTAGTCCTGCCACGTGTGGGGCATCAGCACGCCAGCCCCCCAACACCACCTCGCCATTGCTGGAGTCAATGTAGTCCACATAGTTTGGTGGGGTGTAGGCCTGGTGATCTCGGCGTCGTAGGAAATTGTGCAGCACACAACAGGCCATAACAACGAGGTCAATAGATTCCAGTTTCATGTTAATGGCCGTGTGGAAAATCCGGAACCGGCTAGCCATAATCTCAAAGGCATTCTCCACCACTCGGCGGCCCCGTGAAAGCTGATAGTTAAAAATGCATTGTGGTGGAGTAAGATGCCTCTGGGGATACGGTTTAAGCAAATTGGGATGGAGTAGGAACGCCTCATCCGCCAGGAAGACAAAGTTAAGGTTTTCACAGGTGACATTTGTGGGAGGCAAATTGAGGCGGCCATTTTTCAGCTTTTGGCCAAAAGATGATTGGTAAAAGACCCCGCCATCTGAAACCCGCCCATTTGTTCCCACTGACACATACAAAAATTCGTAGTTGGCGTTCACCACTGCCAACAACACAATGCTAAAATAGCCTTTATAGTTAAAAAAGTAAGAGCCACTGTTGTGTGGTTGGCTGATTCGAATATGTTTTCCGTCTATGGCACCCCCACAGTTCGGATATTGCCACTTATGGCTGAATTCGGCGCCAGTGGCTAGCCATTCTGCCAGGTTTTGTGGCAAGCGCATGTATGTGGGAGCAAGACAGCGCAGTATAGCCTCACAGGTCTCCGGTATCACTTGGCTAAGGAGCGGACGCGACATAGCTGAGGAGTATTCTAAGTCCTGCATGCTGCGCCCTGTGGCGAGAAAGCGCAGTGTGGCGGCCAACCTCTCCTCCGCAGGGACTGCTGGACGCATTACTGTATCTTGCCGTGCGATGAGCGGGGTAACTGCATCCAGCAGGAATTGAAAGGACTCCTGTGACATCCTCAGAAAATTCTGGAAGTCCCGGGGAAAGTCTTGGTGAAGTTGGCGCACTAGGCGAATGTGGGAATGTTGATTGCGCTGCTGAAGCCACTCCCTGGTCCAGATGCGTCGTGGTCTCCTCCTACGGATCTCCTGCCTCTCCTCCTCCAGACGTGCAGCCTCCACCAGAAATGCAGCCCCCACCACGACACGTTCCTCAGGATTCATGCTGTTTAGAGGCCAAATGATGTTAAAAACGGTCACTACGCAGAAAGGTGTTTTGCTTTAAATTTGGGCATTAAAAAAGTGGCCACTACTGAACATGACATTGCTAAAATATGTACTGTTGCACAACACATGTGGAAATGATGTCCACAAACCCAAAAACACATTCAGGATTAATGAAGGCGTCGAGTAATTCAACATGTTGAACATGCCAAAATGCCTTTAAACAAAAAAAAAACAGTCCAAAACAAGGGGTAGAAACACATCTAGCTCACAACCAACATCACACTTTCGACAGCATTAAAGCGAATCCCAAATACATCACACACATGGAGGACGATATGTATGGTGAAAAGAACAGTACAGAAACACAATAACTCACATGCACTGGTCGCTGAGATGGGTGTCACTCAAATGTCAAGGCAACAAAAATATGAAGATTATCCTGATATAATAATCCAAGAGTGCAATGCTGTAGTTAGCAATGTGACCTACACAAAGAACAGAAATAAAGCACTTTTAAAGATAGCATATACGGCAGATGGGTGGACTGAACTGAAAACCTGGCATATCCATTTGACAACACTATAGTGTCCCCCATTGCCAATGTTTGACATGCGGAATAACAAAATACATACCGGCGACAACTCTGCAGCAATCACATGTTTGTGCAAACGTCCCGTCAATATATACTTACCACATCCAATCACAAGACGAAGCGTCCTCCAAACAGGCGTGTCTCATCGGCGCAAGACCACACCCCACCACGATGTAACGTCCTCCAAACAGGCGTGGTTCCAGCATTGTCGCACACCCAACGCTGAGGCAATGTTAGACAGCAGGCGTGTCTACAAGCGCTGGACCACACCCAACGCAGACGTTACGTCCTCCAACAGGCGTGGCACTTGCGATGCATATGCATATCGCACCTGTGAGAATCAAAGAGCAATAGCTTCAATTAGGATAAATAGTGCATTGGAAACATGTGTGGCTTCCCTGCTCTTTTGTGCGTCCCTTCACACTTGTGAATTTGAACACACAGCTTCCAGCATATCTTTTCCTTTGGACACTGTGTCTTCTAAAGACAAGGTATGTTCATATTATTAGATGAGGCAGACACATCTAAATGTTGTTTATTATATTGTAGTCCTGACACACATTTGGATTGTCACTGTCACAACAGCACACATCCATTGGAGGAACACAGTAATCTGGTTAAAAGCAGGGCTGCTGTTCTGTTTTTGAACATCATTATTTGACATTGCTCATGTTTGCAGACTTGTCATCCTCTGGATGTGAGTTTACCATAGTTTTAAACATGGGCCCCTCTGAGGTGTAGTGAATTGTACTGTTTTTGTATTGCAGATGCCCCGACCAAATCGTGATTTTGTCACGGCGTTCATTGAAGCTTACAGGGCCAACCCATGCTTGTGGCAAACGCGAAGCTCTGCCTACAACAGGGCACTCAGACTAGTGGCCTATCAGAAGCTTGTGGAGGTATGTCAGCAATATATGCCTGGCCATCAGATGGATCTTGATTTTGTGCGCAGGAAAATATAGTCCTTGCGTACAGTGTTCAAGAAGGAGCATGACAAGGTGACGAATTCACGAAGAACAGGAATGTCTGCTGCTGATATGTATGTTCCCACCCTGTGGAACTACGACCTGATGCTTTTCACGCTGGACCAGCAGGAACCGCGGCCAACGTTTGCTAGTGAGAGCTTCAGCCAGCCGCCACAGGCGAATGCAGAAGTTGCTGGTGACCAACAACATGTAAGTCTGTGACCTATGCCACTACTAACACACTTATCACACAAGACACATTTTGGACGGATTTAATCTCCTTATTTTTAATTTTGTGAATCCAAAACACCCCCAGAATGGCCTCCAAACTTTCTGGAGCCTGGTTACATCAAGTTACATTGTATCCATCACTCATTTCACACACAACGAGTGTGTTTTGTCTTATTGTCCCAACCTTTAACGCCCTGTCAGGACATGTTTTCCGGACATCTGTCACAGTGTGGTGTAGTGACATACATGTACCTTTCTCATAACTTTATAAAATGTAATAAACACTTTACTGCTATGTTTCCTAACCTGTTATGCATTCCCACATGTAGGATCCGCTTGAAGGCCCCTCTTCTGGGTCACCCAATAACCCACAGGACACACCGTCCGATGTGACCGTTCAGGAGGCCGGAACATCGGCAAACCCTTCTTCTCTGCCTCTAACACTTTCCCGGGCTCGGCCAAGGAACCCACCTGTGTCCACCCCAAACGAAATGATGACCCTGGCACAACAAGTTCTGCAGCAGCACGTCCGGGAACCCCAATGTGCTTTTGCAAGCCTTGTAAATGAAAGGCTACCATCTCTCGACCCCGAGCAAAGAATCCATGCGGAGCGGGTCATGCTCCAGGTGATGGAACAGGCACGGGCGGGGACCCTGACTCCCGCCTCCAGTTTCCCTGCTGCCATTCCACGGCCACCCGGCAACCTACAGGCCTGGCAGTATCATGGCCCTCCGCATTCCTCCCTTGGGCGTAGATATGGGCGAGCACATTACACCACTCAGCGTAGCAGGGGTGGTGAATTTGCAAACCTACGGGCCGACCCCAGCTTCCACCCTGATGATCAATTTGGAGATGAGCCACATTACCAAGATTTACAGTTTTTTTGTTTTTTTTTATTGTATATTTATTTCTTGGCTTTGTGTATGGCCAACAAAAAAGTGTGCCTTTTTTTAATTACCGTATATACTCGTGTATAAGCCGAGTTTTTCAGCCCAAAAATTGGGCTGAAAAGTCCCCCCCTCGGCTTATACACGGGTCAATACGATAACTCAGGCTGGAGGAGGCGGGGGGAGGCTGCTGTATGAGCGGCCCCATCACGTGGGGCCGCTCATTATATATGCACTGCTTCCCCCTATCAATCAGCGGCAGGGGGAAGCAGTTCATATATGGCCCCCAAATGCTGGCACTCGCCCCCCTCCTTGTAAGGCCCCCACCCGGCTGCTTAAGTTACCATCCTTGCTCTTCTGCTCCGCGCCGGGCTCCGTGCTCCGTTCTCAGCAGCATCCGGGGTCATGTGACCGGTCAGTCGCATGACGTCATCACTACTGGCCGGGGACCCCGGATGCAGCAGAGGACGGGACCGTGGAAGACCGGCGCGGATCAGAAGAGCAAGGATGGTAACTTAAGCAGCCGGGGGGGGGATGCTTATAACGGAGGGGGACAAGTGCCAGCATTTGAGGGCACATATCACTGCTGGGGCCTGTATATACCTGTGGGGCTGCTGTATACCCCTCTGGGGCTGCTGTATACCTCTGGGGCTGCTGTATACCCCTCTGGGGCTGCTGTATACCTATGGGGCTGCTATATACCCCTCTGGGGCTGCTATAAACCTATGGGGCTGCTGTATACCACTGGGGCTGCTGTATACCCCTCTGGGGCTGCTGTATACCCCTCTGGGGCTGCTGTATACCTATGGGGCTGCTGTATACCTCTGGGGCTGCTGTATACCTATGGGGCTGCTGTATACAGCTCTGGGGCTGCTGTATACCTATGGGGCTGCTGTATACAGCTCTGGGGCTGCTGTATACCTATGGGGTTGCTGTATACCTCTGGGGCTGCTGTATACCTCTGGGGCTGCTGTATACCTATGGGGCTGCTGTATACCTATGGGGCTGCTGTATACAGCTCTGGGGCTGCTGTATACAGCTCTGGGGCTGCTGTATACACCTCTGGGGCTGCTGTATACCTCTCTGGGGCTGCTATATACCCCTCTGGGGCTGCTGTATACCACTGGGGCTGCTGTATACCCCTCTGGGGCTGCTGTATACCCCTCTGGGGCTGCTGTATACCTGTGGGGCTGCTGTATACCTATGGGGCTGCTGTATACCTCTGGGGCTGCTGTATACCACTGGGGCTGCTGTATACCCCTCTGGGGCTGCTGTATACCTATGGGGCTGCTGTATACAGCTCTGGGGCTGCTGTATACCTATGGGGCTGCTATATACAGCTCTGGGGTTGCTGTATACCTCTGGGGCTGCTGTATACCTATGGGGCTGCTGTATACACCTCTGGGGCTGCTGTATACCCCTTTGGGGCTGCTGTATACCCCTCTGGGGCTGCTGTATACCCCTCTGGGGCTGCTGTATATACCTCTGGGGAAGCTGCTGTATATACCTCTGGGGAGGCTGCTGTATATACCACTGGGGAGGCTGCTGTATACTACCACTGGGGAGGCTGCTGTATACTACCACTGGGGAGGCTGCTGTATACTACCACTGGGGAGGCTGCTGTATACTACCACTGGGAGGCTGCTGTATACTACCACTGGGGAGGCCTGTATACCACACTGCTGGGGGCTGTATACCTGTGCTGGGGTCCACCCTCGGCTTATACACGAGTCAATAGGTTTTCCCAGGTTTTGGGGGCAAAAGTAGGGGGGTCGGCTTATACACGGGTCGGCTTATACACGAGTATAAACGGTAGGTTCCCAGAAAATGCTGGAGGTTTTTACTTTGTGTTTTAGTGACCCTTTTATTTGTCATACTAATGGACGGATGTCCCAAATTCTTGGTTTGAAAATTAAAATTATTTATACACACTAGGTAAATCTGTTGTCCGTCATTGTTGCATTCTGTGTTTTTCAGAAGGCATCATTGTTGGCCGTTCAGCATATATGCCAGATTCTGTAGGTCACACTACCTTCATATGTAGAGGGGCCTAATACTTAAATGTTGGGTCTTGAGCAGTGGCCTTCACTAATTTGAGGTTTGCACAAAACAACTCCGAGGTGGCCTTAACATCATTGTATTTTGGGACAACATTGTAAAGACTTATTGTGGGTGTAGTGGCCAGCAGTTAGATCTCGACGGAGTGAAGACCCATTGTTGGTGATGGGGTAAGGCCATTTCCAAACTATAATCATCCCTTTCCCTAAAAAGGATGTGTTTGCTTTGTGGACATAATGCATGCTCACAATGTGGAGCTTGTGTTGGAACATGGGTTTTTGACCCCTTGCTCTGGCTCAACCTGTTAGGCTATGTGTTGACCTTGATGGTCTTAAATTGTACCATTAACCCCCCCAAAATCAGTAAATATATGTGTGCTTATATCAAGGGAAACACATAAAGATTTTGCACAACATTGTATTGAAAATTCAAAATGTGGCATACCGTGCACACAAAGTACACCTTGATGTTTGAGTGTAGGAAGAACCCCTACTCACTTGTGATGGTCCAAATGTTGGACACTATAAGAAAAGAGGCCAACGTGGTAGCCCCAACACACTCCCTATTGTCCAAATGTTGGACACTATAAGAAAAGAGCCCAACGGGGGCAAAAAAAAACTTAAAACAATGCCAACATGGCAAGAAACCGGGTATTGGGTCCAACATGGACAACAGTCCTTCAGGTCCGGATGGACCATTCAAGTGTCTATTTTTCTCCCGATTATGGGAGGCCACCATGTCCTTGCTGGAGGGCAGCCAGCATCTCCCGTAAGCGGGCCAGCTCTTGGATATACCGCTCGATTGCCAAGTGGAGCTGTATGGCGAACTCCAAGTGTGCCCGGATCACGTCATCCAAAGTAGGGACACCTGTATTGGGATGAAGAACACATTTACAAAACAACACTCCATGTGGAGATTTTGTAAGGGAAAATTGAACTGTGCTCCTTACCCTCGTGCTCGCCATTCTCAGCACTATCAGGGGTTGATGGAGACGCACTGAGACTCCAGCCCGCAGCACCTGCACGTTCGCCATCTGCACAAACAGTATGGGAAAAAAAAAAAACTCAGGCACAATAATGAGGGAAGCTACACACATCAATCAATACAGTATGCAGGGTGTAGGCCCTTCAAATACACACCACCATAGTCCTCCAAGTGTGGGTCCTGATCAGCCGGCGGCATCTCCTCCTCCGCGGGGCCTGTTGGGGAGGGCACCTCGTCCTCATCCGGCTCAGGTGACATGGCCACCCCTATGCTTGGCAACGAGCTGGACACTGTTGGCGGTGGGGTAACTCCCGGGCTGGGGCTCTGAGGCCACAGGACATGTGTTGGTGGCAAAATTGGGCCTGGGCTGGAGGGTGGCTCATCATCAAGGCCAGACTGTTGGAAATCATCCTCGCCCTCCTGTGGCAATGGTGGGGAGGGGAGGTCCTCATCCTCCTCCATCCATGTGTGGGATGAGTTTCCAGGAGACTCCTCCATCCCTGAGTGGCCGGACCACTCCTCTCTCTCCTCCGGCTCGTCAGCAGATGGCAACTCCTCGCCATCAGGGCGATGGTCTCCCTGCAGTCGGATCTGGCGGTGGGTTAGGTGGGCCACCTGCCGGGTGGGCATGGTGCCCATCTTTCGACGAGGAATCCTCAGCATCTGTATTTGGAAGCACAATGACAAAGCTTTTATGTGAAAGCGACAAACATTGTTGGCTATCTTTTGGATTGTGTGCCTATTGTATTTCACCCATTAAAAAATATGGTACACGGTCATGTTGGATGCATATACTCATGTTGTATGCATGTACTGTGTTTAGAACACAGTATGTTTAGTGACAGGAGGTCCACTACACTGGCAAGATATGTTTACTTGTGGCCACAGACAACAACACATGGATAATGTATGTGTGTTGAATTTTCTGTAGGGCCAGAAGCTGCTGTTGTTTTGAACGTGGCTGCATAGTCCTCTTGTTCACGTGCTATTGTTAGTTTGGTGCAAACATCATGGTGTGTCTATCTTGTCCCCTCTGTACGGTGCCACATCTGTGGGGCAGTGTGTCATGTGTGTATTTCAGATGATCAATATGTCTACATCAAACACAATGACAATGTTGAGTCAGATTAGGCACAAATATAGTGAGGTTACGCCTGAGTCGGCCCTCACCATTTGGGCTGTACATGACTGGTTGGGCCATATTCATGTTTGGGTGTGAAACAGCAGGCTATGCACATTCTTGGCACATCCACATGGTGCGTCAATACACAGTAGAGAAATGTATGGTGATTTCCATTCATTGGTGATTGCTCCTTTTCAAAATGAGCGACAATCATCACACTGCACTTTTTTATTTTTTCCAGGCAGGTTTCATGCAGCATGCCAAGGGGAGGGAGTGTACAGTCACCTGTACTATATGTCACCTGTACGCCACAGTCCATCCCCTTGACATCCTGCCTGTGACCGGCATTGAAGACATGTAAAGATGCAGACTAAAGAGTGTCTCACATTTTAGGGATTTTAGGTAATGGCAAATTAGGTTTTTTGGTAGTTGGAGGGTTGAGGACCAGGCCAAAGTGTAGGGTCTGCCTCCAAATTAGGCTGCCTTCACTGTTGCAGATGCCTCTGGAGCGTTCTGCGGAGGCATCTGCAAGACTCTGCATGCAGACCGCAGCATGATCCTTTCTACTGGTCCGCACGGTGTCTGCAGATCCTTGCACACCACCGTGCACTCACATTGCCCACCATGACAGGTCGCATTCCCAGGGCCGACGGGAGTGTGTGATCTGTGCGCATGCCTCCACATGTGCACAGATCTCTCATGGCGGCCAATGGCAGCGCACAGCGGTCTGCAAGCATCTGCAGCCACCGTGCACACCATTCTAAAGGATAGTGCTGGGGTCTGCATGCAGACGCTTGCACATGCCTCCACAGAACGATGCTGAGCCATCTGCAAGTGTGAAGGCAGCCTTAATGCACAATATATGCAACCACATGGGCGGGGCCAGGCTGGGGAGCACACTCCTTGTAATATGTTTGGAGACATTGGTGTATTTTGCTACATGTACATGTGCAGGTGTGTGTTTGGAGGCAACAATTACTCACCACGCAGCCGGGCAATCCTGGCACGGATGTCCACTATGCGGCCTGGGCACTTGAATTTCAAATCCGCAATCTTATGCTGGATGGCTTTCACCTCCCTCTCAACCCCCAGCTGCCGGAGCAGGGCTCGCTGGATCTTGCGGACAGTGCTGCGGTTACGCAGCCTGGGGTGCCTGTGGGGATGGTGGCCCCAATAATCATAGCGATCGCAATGATCAATTAAAATCAGGAGCTCCGCCATCCCCCACGTTGCAGCGCGATGTGCGGCGGCTATGACTGCGCTGCAATGTGCATGGGAGGAGCTAGCACCTTGCAGGCGGAATGAAACTGAAACCAACTTAATGACGTCAGTACGTTCGCTTGCGTGGCTTAATAAAATTTAAAGGCGCCGTACGCGCCATGACACGGCAATAAACACTTATGCGGCACCTACGTGCCAATAACCCAGGGGCGTTGCGTAACGCCACGATGTGCGCTGCGTACAGCAATATCGTTTCGGTGTATGACAGTGTGCATACTGTATTGGGCCCATAACATAGTAGAATTTTTTAGCTTTGCGCACTTGTGTGGGGCTGTAATTTGAAAGAAACAAGTCATGATCATGCAAAACGGCGCCTATGTGTAGTGCAGAAGTGACAGCTCTTCCAAAATGGCACCCTATGAAGAAACAACCAATGGTAACGCAGGAGCTTCCACCAATAGTATCTGAGGTTGCGCCAGCCAATCGTAACGCATGAGGGTTAACGAATCACAACTGAGGAGGCGTGACACAGGTGAATACCCGGCGCGCCTAAGTGTTAGATTTCAGCATCGCTCAATTCACAGCTTTCAAACGATATCGTTCATTTACACACATCAATTGTGCTTATCCACTGAGCCGACATCGTGTGATATGAGGTCCGGATCTCATATCTCGATCTAACTATCTGATCATTTCTCGTTGGTCGTGTCGTGCCGTCACAGGCATAGACATCGTTCGAGCGATGTCTAATCAGGCGCGTTCAAGCGATATCTAGCCATATATCGCTGCGTGTGACGGCCGCCTTAGGCTGACACCTGAAGAATTGTGTGGAGCATATTAATGAGGTGATGGACACTGTTTAGAGTGTTTGGGAGAAGGACATCATAGGCTGCAGCATGGTAATGCTGTTTTTCCAAACGTCCAAGTGTGAACCCAAATATCAGAATGATATACAGAATATACATGCTGAAAGAAACCTCAAGTAGGGCACCATAACTATATATATATGTTTATTTAATTGGTAGATAGTGTAACTACTACAGTATTTAGGCCAGTGCAGAATGTGCATTGGTTTTCGAAAAACTAGGCCTGTGGGCTGTGTCATACATGCGGGAAGAGACCATGACAAGGGCGTCCGATGGAAAACATTACATTCATATTGGTAGCAATAGGATTTGTCTAGTGGTCAAGTTTTTTACTTTTACAATTGGCAGGGCTGTCACTTATACATTTTGTAGGTCCCTCCCTCACACAGAATTTTTATTTAGATCTAGCCCAGCACTTTACAATGCCAGTTACAATATGCCTCTTGGTATTTTGGGATTTACCCTCCTCTTCTACCTCCAGCACCACCTTCATGTCCTTTACCCTCATTGTTAGTGGAATACATATTCCATAGCACTTTACAATGCCAGCTACAATGTGCCCATTGGTATGTTGGGTTTTACCCTCCAACACCATCTGCATGTCATTCTGCGGTCCTCATTTCAAGTTTTCAGAAGGCCAGCAGTTGTCCGGAAACCTGAGTTTTGTTAGGGGCGTCAGTTGGCTCTGTACCATACATTAAAGAGGGCCCTCATATTAGAGAATTTTTTTTTGGAGAGCTTCCATGTTCTAGCTTAAGTAGCGAGTATGGGGAGTGCTTCCAAAAGGTGCCAGCTGGTATGCTTCAGCAATCATTGAGTAGGTCAGCTGAGACAACTATGATGAGGCACAATGTTTTCGGCAAAATCTTGAGCTTTTATTAAATTGTTTTAAGACGTGCAAAATATGCTTACAGCAGACGTATTTCGAGTATGAAGTACTCTATCACAGCAATGATACTCTTTGATAGAGTACTTTGTACTCGAAACGCATCTGCTGTAAGGATGTTTTGAACTTTTTAAAACAATTTAATAAAAGCTCAAGATTTTACCAAAGAGATTGTGCCTCATCATAGTTGCCTCACCTGACCTACTAGAGAGGGCCCTCCTCTATAAATTTGGGAGGGTTCTCTATGCATTTAAGAGTGCCCTCGCTTAGTCATATGTGAGTACCCTCACTCATTTGGCAATATTAGGTGCAAGTATTAGACAGACAGTATTAGTATAATCATTAGTAGTGGACCCTCATTTCAAATGTTTAGATGGCCAGCAGGTGTCATGTAACCCGAGTTTTGTGAGGGGCCTCAGCTGGCCCTGTACCATACATTTGGGAGGGCAATCCTCTATACATTTGGGAGGGTCCTTCTCTAGACATTTGAGTGTCCTCACTTTTTTCATATTTGAGGGCCCTCACACTCTCATTTGCCAGTATTAGGTGCAAGTATTAGACAAGCAGTATTAGTATAATTATTAGTGGTAGGCCCTCAATTCAAATGTTCAGATGGCCAGCAGGTGTCACGAAACCTGAGTTTTGTGAGAGGCCTCAGCTTGCTCTGTACCATACATTTGGGAGGGTACTCCTGTATACATTTGAGAGTGCCCTTATTCATATCGGAGGGCCAACAGCAGGCCCTCTACAATAAATTGCGCCCCTCCTCCTTCAAGTTCGCAGCACAGTCTGAATTACCCTCAGGTTATGGGTTGGATGGTAAACAATGCCTCCAGTCTGACAAGCAGCACCACCAAATCTTCCACATGGTCCAGTCTCGGAAGCCAAGAGGCTAGGCCTTGCATTCTTCAACCTGGTCCTTTTTCCTCACCCCTCATTAGTCTCAGGATACATTTGCTGGTGCATTTTCAAGGATCTCTTTACGTTCCCTTTTATTCATTCTGCACTCACACCGTTCAAGAAGGACATGAGTAGGTAGAGTGTGTAAATGCACAAATATATGAACACCCATGGCCAGAGGAGAGCCACATTGGGAAACATCAATTAATGTCTCAACTTGTGGAAGTTGATGATGAAGAGTCATCAGGTCAGCCTAAAATCTCAACTAAAGAGAAGGATCAGATTGAGGAATTGGATGGCGAGGTGATTGATGATTAGGCCACTGATCCAACTCGGAACGATAGCACACATATGGAGCAGCGCAGAGGTGGATAGATCGATAGCACAAAAACAGATAGGAAGAGGTTTGACTGATTTGACTTGAGTAAGAACTAAAAGTGTTTTGTGCTGCCTGTACAAAGCATGCACTGGTCCTTTTTCCCTGATATCTTTGGGGCCACAGTTAGCTTGCCTTGTGCCATCAACATCAGCCAAATTTATACGGTGCTAGTGCCCTTGCACAATCCAAAGCAGTAGTAGCATTTTGTGCTGCCTGGTACAAAGCGTGCACTGGTACTTTTTCCCCAATATCTTTGGGGTCACAGCTTGGCTTGTGCTGTCAACATCAGCCAAATTTAAACAGCACTAGTGCTCTTTCAAAAGCCAAAGCAGTACTAGCATTTTGTGCCGACTGGTACAAAGCATGCACTCGTCCTTTTTACCCATTATTTTTGTGGGTCACAGTTAGATTGGCTTGTGTCGTCAACATCAGCCAAATATATACAGTGTTTGTGCACTTGCAAAATCCAAAGCAGTACTAGTAATTTGTGCTGCCTGGTAAAAGGCATGCACTGGTCCTTTTTCCCCGCTATTTTTAAGGTCACAGATTTGCTTGTGCCATCAACATCAGACAAATTTATACAGTGCTAGCGCGCGTGCACTTTTTTCATTTTTGGGATCACAGTTACCAATTAACAGTCCTATAGTGCTTGTAAAATCCAAAGCTGTACTCCTACCATTTAATGGTGCTTGCCAGAAAGCATACACTATTCATTTCTCCCATCATTTTTGGGATCACATTTTGCTCGGCCTGTGCCAAGACGTGCAAAATATTAATGGAAACCAGAAAGTAGAGATTGACCCAGTGATGGGGAAAAACGGCAGCACGTAGAGGAAAATTGTGTAAAACTTCACTTTATTGCAGATTCATAAAAAAATCTATATAAAAATAATGCACAATGTGCAGCAGTCAGATCAGTCCATAGGACGGTTAAGAGCTCTCTGGTTTCTGTAATCGGCGGTTCCGAAGCCACGACTCATGCTATGAAGGGGATTCTCGGAGAAGGACATCAATGGTGAGCTGATATTTTTTCTTTCTTGTACTAAGCCAAAATATTAATGGGAAAAAAATGGGTATTTCAGAGGATTTACTTCTTGACATCAGATTACTGGACACCATCGGAATGGTGGATAACAGCTCATTTGGTGAGGGCCCATTTACCTCTTTAAGGAATGAGAGTACTAAGACCCCCCTCCACCAACTGGTGATACTTCTGATATTGACATCTTTGCTGGTCTGGTTACAAGGGATCTAAAATTGTCCTCCAAGGCACGATACACTAAATTTAATCTGACTAAGAACGAGATGAGTGTCTTAAATACATCGGAACAAGACAACCACATTGTAGTAAAAGCGTCCGATAAAGGTGGTAATGTGGTTATGAATGTTGATAAGTACCGGTCTATGTGTATGGCTATTTTGGATGACAGGAATGGATATGAGGTGTTAGCTTGTAATCCTACCCCAACATATTTAGAGGAATTGAAAAATATTCTGGATGAAGGTCTTGAATATCATGTAATAGTTAAGTTTACTGTCTGCTGAAAGTTCACAAAGGGCTTAGCCAGGGCCGGACTGGGACCAAAAAGCAGCGCTGGAAAACAGGCCACACCAGCCCACACACTATATAACCCATCAGCCCCGATCCGTAAATGTTGCTTTTACGTTGTCATGAACCTCACCACTTTCTTAAAAGAGTTATTTGAAGAGCCACATGTGAATGGTGCAGCAAAAGGAATAATCAACCACAGCTCCATTTACATGGTGCTCTTCAAAGCTCCATTTCTCAGGATTGTGGGGTTGCAGTGGTCAGCCACATACACACACAGCCAGCCACACACACAGCCTCAGACAGCCACACAGCCTCAGACAGCCACACAAAGACATACAGCCAGCCACACACAGCCAGTCACATGGACAGCACACACACACACAGCCACATACACACAGCCAGCCACCCACATACAGCCACACACATACAGCCAACCACATGGACAGCCACCAGCCACACAGCCAGCCAAATAGACAGCCACAGACAGCCACACACAGACGCAGCCAGCCACATAGACAGCCACACACAGCCAAAGCCAGCCACACAACCAGCCACAGACGCAGTCAGCCACACAGCCACAGCCAGCCACACACACACAGCTACAGCCAGCCACACACAGACACACAGCCAGCCACATAGACAGCCACACACAGCCAGCCACATAGACAGCCACACACATACAGCCATATAGACAGCCACCAGCCACATAGCCACAGCCATCCACACACACAGCCAGTCACACATACAGCCACAGCCAGCCACAAACAGCCAGCCACATAGACAGCCACACACATACAGCCAGCCACAAACAGCCACACACTGATACAGCCAGCCACAAACAGCTAGCCACAGACAGCCACACAGCCACAGCCAGCTGCACAAACAGCCAGCCACATAGACAGCCACAGCCAGCCACACACAAAAAGCCTGCCACATAGCCACACAGCCAGCCACACACAGCCAGCCACAAACAGCTAGCCACATAGACAGCCACCGCCAGCCACACACAGAGCAACAGCCAGCCACACACAAACAGCCAGCTACACAGACACACAGCCACACACACGCAGCCTGCCACACACATACAGCCACAGCCAGCCACACACACAGCCAAAGACAGCCACACACAGCCACAGAGCCAGCAACATAGACAGCCATAGCCAGCCACACAAAGACACACAGCCAACCATACATCCAGCCAGCCACACAGACACACAGCCACACACATACAGCCACAGCCATAAACAGCCACACACACAGCAAAAACCAGCCACAGACACAGACAGCCACACACAAACAGCCATCCACATAGACAGCCACACACAACCACAGAGAAAGCAACATAGACAGCCATAGCCAGCCACACACAAACACACTGCAAACCACACAGCCAGCCACACACACACAGCCACAGCCAGCCACAGCCAGCCAGCCACACAGACACAGCCAACCAACCACACACACAGAGCCACAGCCAGCCACACAAACAGCAACAACCAGCCACATAAACAGCCACCAAGCCCCAGCCACGCAGCCTCAGCCACACACAGACATATAGTCAGCCACACACAGCCACGCAGCCCCAGCCACACACAGACATACAGTCAGCCAGCCACAGCCATGCAGCCCCAGCCACACACAGACACACAGTCAGCCACACACAGCCAGCCACGCAGCCCCAGCCACACAGCCCCAGTCACACACAAACAAGTGTCTCAGATGATAGTGAATGTGCCTTAGATGATAGAGAAAGCGCCTCAGATGATAGTGAAAGTGCCTTAGATGATAGAGAAAGCGCCTCAGATGATAGTGAAAGTGCCTCATATGATAGTGAAGGTGCCTCAGAATCTGCGGCACTTCCACTAATATCATCTGAGGCTCAGATGACAGTGAAAGTGCCTCAGATGATAGAGAAAGTGCCTCTGACTGACAGTGAAAGTGCCTCAGAATCTGATGCACATTCACTCTCACTATCGTCTGAGGCACATTCACTATCATCTGAGGCACATTCACTATCATCTGAAGCATTTGCACTATCATCTGAGGCTTAGATGATAGTGAATGTGCCTCAGATGATAGTGAATGTGCCTCAAATGATAGAGAAAGTGCCTCATATGATAGTGAATGTGCCTCAGATGATGGAGAAAGTGCCTCAGATGATAGAGAAAGTGCCTCAGATGATAGAGAAAGTGCCTCAGATAATAGTGAATGTGCCTCAGATGATGGAGAAAGTGCCTCAGATGATAGTGAATGTGCCTGAGATGATAGAGAAAGTGCCTCAGATGATAGAGAAAGTGCCCCAGATGACAGTGAATGTGCCTCAGATGATAGTGAATGTGTCTCAGATGATGGAGAAAGTGCCTCATATGATAGTGAATGTGCCTCAGATGATAAAGTGCCTCATATGATAGTGAATGTGCCTCAGATGATGGAGAAAGTGCCTCAGATGATAAAGAAAGTGCCTCAGATAATAGTGAATGTGCCTCAGATGATGGAGAAAGTGCCTCAGATGATGGAGAAAGTGCCTCAGATGATGGAGAAAGTGCCTCAGATGACAGTGAATGTGCCTCAGATGATGGAGAAAGTGCCTCAGATGATGGAGAAAGTGCCTCAGATGATAGAGAAAGTGCCTCAGATGATAGAGAAAGTGCCTCAGATGACAGTGAATGTGCCTCAGATGATAGTGAATGTGTCTCAGATGATAGTGAATGTGCCTCAGATGATAGTGAATGTGCCTCAGATGATAGTGAATGTGCCTCAGATGATAGAGAAAGTGCCTCAGATGATAGAGAAAGTGCCTCAGATGATAGAGAATGTGCCTCAGATGATAGTGAATGTGTCTCAGATGATAGTGAATGTGTCTCAGATGATAGTGAATGTGTCTCAGATGATGGAGAAAGTGCCTCAGATGATAAAGTGCCTCAGATGATGGAGAAAGTGCCTCAGATGATAGTGAATGTGCCTCAGATGATAGTGAATGTGCCTCAGATGATAGTGAATGTGTCTCAGATGATGGAGAAAGTGCCTCAGATGATAGAGAATGTGCCTCAGATGATGGAGAAAGTGCCTCAGATGATAGTGAATGTGTCTCAGATGATGGAGAAAGTGCCTCAGATGATAGTGAATGTGTCTCAGATGATGGAGAAAGTGCCTCAGATGATAGTGAATGTGTCTCAGATGATGGAGAAAGTGCCTCAGATGATAGTGAATGTGCCTCAGATGATAGAGAAAGTGCCTCAGATGATAGAGAAAGTGCCTCAGATGATAGTGAATGTGCCTCAGATGATAGAGAAAGTGCCTCAGATGATAGTGAATGTGCCTCAGATGATAGTGAATGTGCCTCAGATGATAGAGAAAGTGCCTCAGATGATAGTGAATGTGCCTCAGATGATGGAGAAAGTGTCTCAGAATCTGAGGCACATTCACTATCACCTGAAGCATTTGCACTATCATCTGAGGCTCACACATACACATACACACACATATACATACACACACATACACACACACTCACACATACACACACACATACACTCACACACACATATACACACACATACATACACAATCATACACACATATACACATACACACAATCAGACATACACACACCTTCACACATACCACACACACACTCACACATACTCACACACACACATACACACACCACACACCACATACATACACATACACTCACACATACACACACATATACATACACACACACACATACACACGCACACACACATACTCACACATACACACACTGACACACACATATACACATACACACACTAACACATATACACACATATACACATACCCACACTCACACACACACATATACACATACACACACTCACACACACATACCCACACATACACATATTCACACATACACATACACACACATACTCACACATACACACAAACACGCACACACACACATATACACATACACACACTCACACACATACACACTCACAAATACACATACACACACTCACACACATACACACTCACAAATACACACACTCACACATACTCACACATACACACACTGACACACACATATACACATACACACACTAACACATATACACACATATACACATACCCACACTCACACACACACATATACACATACACACACTCACACACACATACACATATTCACACATACACATACATACTCACACATACACACAAACACGCACACACACACATATACACATACACACACTCACACACATACACACTCACAAATACACATACACACACTCACACACATACACACTCACAAATACACACACACACACACACTCACACATACTCACACATACACACACACACACTCACACATACTCACACATACACACACTGACACACACATATACACATACACACACTAACACATATACACACATATACACATACTCACACACACACATATACACATACACACACTCACACACACATACCCACACATACACATATTCACACATACACATACACACACATACTCACACATACACACAAACACGCACACACACACATATACACATACACACACTCACACACATACACACTCACAAATACACATACACACACTCACACATACACACTCACAAATACACACACACACTCACACATACTCACACATACACACACACACACACTCACACATACTCACACATACACACACTGACACACACATATACACATACACACACTAACACATATACACACATATACACATACCCACACACACACATATACACATACACACACTCACACACACATACCCACACATACACATATTCACACATACACATACACACACATACTCACACATACACACAAACACGCACACACACACATATACACATACACACACTCACACACATACACACTCACAAATACACATACACACACTCACACACATACACACTCACAAATACACACACACACACACTCACACATACTCACACATACACACACACACACACTCACACATACTCACACATACACACACTGACACACACATATACACATACACACACTAACACATATACACACATATACACATACTCACACACACACATATACACATACACACACTCACACACACATACCCACACATACACATATTCACACATACACATACACACACATACTCACACATACACACAAACACGCACACACACACATATACACATACACACACTCACACACATACACACTCACAAATACACACACACACACTCACACATACACACACACATATACACATACACACACTCACACACATACACACACATACACACACACATATACACATACACACACTCACACACATACACACTCACACATACACACTCACAAATACACACACACACACACACACACACACACATACACACACATTCACACATTAGTGAAAGTGCCTCAGACAGTGAAAAATGCCTTGCCTTGTGCCTCCCTCGGCTTGCTGTCCCGCACTGGCAGCTGACAGGTCACAGGAGCGAGGAGGAGGCTGTCCGCTGCCGGCCCGGCCGCCACTGCCTGGTTCAGGTCAGCTCCCACCACCTTCTAATGGCCAGCGTTGTTATGGCGTTTCTCCACCCTCAAAGAACGTGCTGTCGCTGTGTGATTTCGTCACACAGCACAGCACAGCACTGAAGGATATTGTGTGGTCCGCCCTCAGCCGCTGATTGGTGTGCGTCTCAGTGCGACTTCACTGTGCGACACTGCAACTGGATCACTCTCATTATGGTGCATAATACCGGCGGGCGGCGCGGAGGCATTGCCGGCAACTTGGCGGCCGGCCCCGCTCCCTGCTATACCGGCAGGCGGTGCGGCGGCATTGCCGGCAAATTGGCGGCCGGTCCCGCTCCCCACTATGCCGGCGGCCGGCGCCGGCCGCAAAATCATTTATACAGCCAGACCGGCTGCGGCGGTAGGAGCGGGCGGCCCCCGCACCCCGCCACCGGCCGGCCCATAGGGAGAAGTCCCGGTCCTCCCGCCTGTCAGTCCGGGCCTGGGCTTAGCCCTTTGAAGGGGAGACCTATTGTTTCCAGCAATGACAGTTTAACACAAAACTGTGGGATCTATCTGGACTAGATTCTCAGGCTCTTTGTTGTAGCTCTGCAATCTTATACTCATGATACCCCTGATTTGCTCTTGAAATCGGAGGGTGTGTCGGTTTCTAGGAAGGCTAAGCTAGGTAGTATTGATTTTGAGGCCCCTCTATTCATCAATACTTCATACTCAAAGCTGGGAAGCGATTACATTTTTAGACTGAACCAGGGATCAACATTATCAACAACACAATGTTTTTGTGTTGAAGCTGCTTGAATTTTGCCTCACAAAAAATGTCTTCCTATTTGATTGGAAGACCTACCACCAGCTCAGTGGCACCACAATGGCGAGCCCCTGTGTCCCCTCATATGCCAACTTGCTCCTTGGCTGGTGGGAGGAGACATGGTCTTCACATCAGAGATGGAGGTTTTTACCTCTGTGTTCGAAGTCTGGTCCCACTACATAGACAACATCGTTATCGTCTGGTCCGGAACACAGGACCAAATTTCTACCCATGTGGTGGGCTTGGATATGAACACTATTGGAGTAACGTTCACTCATGAGATCCACGACAAACATCTTTCTTTCTTAGATAGGTTGATCTGATATGATGAAGAGGGCAGGTTATACATATCTACATACCGCAAGCCCACAGCTACCAACTCCTTTCTGCATTGGGAGTTTTTACCTACTACATCTAAACAAGAGAATTGCCAAAGGGTAGTTTGTGCATACGAGAAAGAACTGCTCTGATGCCAATACCTTCGAGAGACAGGCTTGCCTGCTGAAGGAGAGATTTAAAGTATGGGGGTCTCCTCGGGATCCTCAAAAAGGCCTATAAGGAAGCTTAGGGTGCAGAGAGAATGACCTTGCTGGTTCCCAAACAGAAAGGTGTTAATGGCAATAGCTTGACCTGACTGATTACTGCTTTTGATAATGGTTCAAATGAGGTACAAAACATCCTTGATAGGTTTAGTATAAGGGACGGGAAAGGGGATATTGCTCACCACAGCTTGGAAGAAGGGGGCTACGTACCCCACTAATGCTTTTAAGGATGTCTGAATAAAGATCTGGAATTTTAACTGCAACAAGTCTGGTGCCAGAGTTCCTTCAATATTTATCCTTGATAAGTACTGGCCTACCTTCTTTATGGACCCGGATATGGGGCCAAAACTCCCGGTTCATCCTTTGATAATTTATAGGACAGGTAGGTCAAACGAGGATTGAATTGTACATAACCATTTCGCTAGACTGGTAGAGGAAACATGGTTGGTGAGTAATCTGAAAGGCTTATTCAATGTTCTGGATGTATTGCTTGTCCATTTATGGATGTGACGAAAGGTTCACAAGTAACGTTACAGGCAAACAATATGAGATTCAGACTTTCAGAAACTGTCGCACTCGGCATAATTTACAAGGCCTCCTGTCAATGTGGTAAAGAATATGTTGGTAAGACAATCCGTGAATTCAGACGTCGTATTAGGGGTCACCTTGGTGACATTGAACATTAATGTGAAACCTCATTGGCAAGGCATGTCAATGATAATCATGAAGGTGATCTGTTTTGTTGGCATTGACAGCATAAAAATATCCCCCCGTGGGTGAAATTGGGATCAAATGGTGTTACAGAGAGACAAAGTGGATTTTCCACCTGAACTCCATGGCACCAATTGGTCTCAATGAGCAATTAAACTTCACTAGCTTCATTTTATATTTTTAGCTGTGCTGTGAGGTGGTCTGAGGACATGTCCTAAGAATTTTCCTTTTTTATAATTCTGCATCTAATCGCTGTCTGAGTGCTGCATCCACTGAGATTTGTGCCATTCAGTGATTATTTTTACATATCCTGTTGTTGTATTGCCATTTTGATATATATTTAATGTATCAGTTAACACACAAAAACCTCCACTAATTGGTTGCCAGTATGCTTCTGAGTTATGGCCATAATTTCTGTGAATATTAATGTTTTGTGGTTCTGTAGCTGCTATTGGTGATGTACAATAGAGATCCCTACCTTCTCTCCCTGTTCCCCTTCACGAATCAAGTGACCCACCACGTCACCATTTGATAGCCATCGGATTTGCGTTCCAGGTTGGAGGTCGAGCTTTGATGATGTGGAAGTGACATCAGAGCTCTAGCTTGGAGCGCTTTTAATGGACAGGCGATGACAGATGTGATGTCAGCACTTCATTCTGGAACGTGGAAGCTGCACGTTTCATGGCATCCTTGGTGACGTGTTCTGCTGGCTGTGAGAGTTTGATTATACTTGACAGGTGAGAGAAGTGTAACTAATTGAATCTGCTATAGGTGTTTGGAATTTGAATAGCTTCATAGCCATACTCACATACTGTTTTTGCAAAGATGAAACGCATCAGGACATACAGGAGGGAGAGGTTTAGGGCATAGTAATATAAGTGCATTGGGACTGCCTTTGTAAGGGCTGGAGCTCTCTGGTTTTAGGGCTAAGTGTTTTTTTTTTTTTTTTTTGCTTTAATCAGGGCCATTGATGGGGTCAATCCTGGTGCCAGGACTTTGACCTCAGGTGCCTGATACCACACCTCTCTGGCTCCCCGATTTAAGATTGGTTAGATCAATCCAATTTTATAATTGCTGTACATCTGTTACATCTGTATTATATGCTCTGACTGCATTGTTATAGTGCCCACTGTCACTTTTTGAAACAGATTAAGGACAATTTTCATATCTTTCTATTTTTTTTTTATATTTGGTTTGAGTATTGCCATTATAACCAATGAAATAGGCATATACACTTTGTGTTTTTTTTGTTTTTGTTTTTGGTTAGTTTCTCCTTGGTTAGTTTCTCCTTGTTTGTGGCTGTTTATACAGCTTTCTGAGATGCAATGATTTCTCCTCCTTTTAAAAGAATATTGTTAAAGGTAATTTTTAAATTTGATTACACACATACCCCTACCGGGTTTGCTTGTCTATTATTGGCTGGGAAAGTTAGGGGAAAATCTGTCCCAGGGCACATCTAGGGAAGACCTGCTGGATTCCCCTTCTCCAAAAAGCAACCATGTTCCTAGCTGATGCTTCTGTTGAGTCAGTAATTCACATTACGATTTGAAGGGAGCCGATGCTGTCCGATATAATTCGGACAGCATCGGCTCCCTTCTGATGCTTGGAATCGGGTGCCAAATAGGCACCCGATTCCGGCATAAAATCGGAGTGAAAAAAAGAAAAAAAAAAAGTTTATTCTCACCTCCCCCCGAGCCCCAGCCGTCTCCAGCCGTCTTCTTGGAGGCTCCCGGTGGCTCCCGCAGGCCCCCGGGTGGCTGCAGAGGTCTTCCTCTGCTGTTCAGGACCTGCGGTGATGTCACAGTCACGTGACCGCGGGTTCACCATGGTAACCCGCGGTCACATGACTGTGACATCACCGCAGGTCCTATACAGCAGAGGAAGCCCTCTGCTGACACCGAGAGCCTGCGGGAGCCTTCAAAAAGACGGCTGGATACGGCGGGGGCTCGGGGGAGGTGAGAATAAACTTTTTTTTTTTTTTTAACCCTTGTGCTCCCAGTTAGGAGCAGTTTTACTGTACTGAGCATGCTCAGTACAGTAAAACAGGGTCCGAGGAGACATCAGATGTTTCCTCGGACCCTTCTCTATAGGGCCCCATGTCAAATTGATCGGGTCGGATCGGATGTGCACTAAATGCCATCCGATCTGGTCCGATCCGAATCTGTCAGATTTTATTTTCGGTGCAAAAATCGGAGCAAGCTCCGATTTTTGCACCGATAAAAAAATCGGACAGATTCGGATCGGACCAGATCGGATGGCATTTAGTGCACATCCGATTCGGTCCGATGCCCATAGGGCTGCATGGGGCCCAAAATCGGTCCGATGCTGTCCGATTTTTATCGGACAGCATCGGAAATGAAAAATCCGTAGTGTGAAGGCAGCCTAAGAATAGCCTCCAGGTCAGCTGTATTATCAAACTCTGGAAGAAGTGTGCTATAACTCAAGATGTAGAGTGATAATGTCACCTCTAAAATCAAGCTCTGTTCCATTCCCTTTTGTAGAGAATATGTGTTTTGGGCAGCCCTTGACAAGATTTTAGAAAAGACATCTGTTTAAAAGAAAGCTGTTTTTGAAACTAGTCAGGAAGCATACCTTTCCATTCTCATCCCTCTCAATTTAATGGAAAGGGGAAGTCAGGGCGATGGAGGTACCCCAAAGGAGGTAAGAACAGAAATATCCTGGTGCCCTAATAGCATAAACAATCACAGAAACAATGACTCCGACTTCGTGGGGGGATAGATCTTAAACTTTTTTTTCTCAGTGGCAGGCAATATCTGCCAGTCCATGGATTCTTTGTACCATCAATGAGGGTCTTCGTATATAGTTCAAGTCCCACCCGCCCTGCAGGTATAAAGATGGAGTAACATCACCAGTTCCCAATGGAGAAGAGGGCATGGGCCATTATTCCCAGCTGTTCTTGGTAAAAAAAAAAAAAACATCAGGGTCTCCTCACATTATCATCAATCTAAAAAATGTGAACCAACACATAAAATACAGAAGGTTCAAGATGGAGTTCATCAAGACAGCAATTCCACTAATAGGACAGAATTATGCATTTGCAACTGTAGACTTAAAGGGAACCTGACCTCTACAAATGACCCCCCAGCCTGTTTTAACCTGTCCGTGCACCATAGTAATCCATTTGTAACCGTCCCTTCCTGTCCCTAAAGCGCTATGTGAAAGTTTATAAAAGTAGTTTATTCACCTCTTATTCTGCAGCTTCACATTACATGTGAAGCCGCAAAAGGCGGCCTTGTGTGGCTCTCCCCGCCACCGGCGTATTAATTATGCACACCCACGTATTATAGTGATACCACATGTATATACCGTATATACTCGCGTATAAGCCGAGTTTTTCAGCCCAAAAATTGGGCTGAAAAGTACCCCCCTCGGCTTATACGCGAGTCAGTGATGGCAGCCCTAGCAGCCCCAGCAGCCCCAGCATCCCCAGTAATGCAGGGCCCCCCCAGCCTGACTCCGGTCTCCTGTAAAGCAAATTATACTTATCACTGTCCCGTTGTCCGCGCCCGCTCGTTGCTGACATCCGCGATCCTCCATCTTCATGCGTCTTCTTCCTGTTTCCTGTGCTCGTCGCAGGCAATGACGTCATTGCCTGCGACGAGCACAGGAAACAGGGAGAAGACGCATGAAGATGGAGGATCGCGTATGTCAGCAACGAGCGGGCGCGGACAACGGGACAGTGATAAGTATAATTTGCTTTACAGGTGACCGGAGTCAGGCTGGGGGGCCCTGCATTACTGGGGCTGCCTGTATACTACCACTGGGGCTGTATATACTACTGGGGCTGCCTGTATACTACCACTGGGGCTGTATATACTACTGGGGCTGCCTGTAAACTACCACTGGGGCTGTATATAATACTGGGGCTGCCTGTATACTACCACTGGGGCTGTATATAATACTGGGGCTGCCTGTATACTACCACTGGGGCTGTATATAATACTGGGGCTGCCTGTATACTACCACTGGGGCTGTATATAATACTGGGGCTGCCTGTATACTACCACTGGGGCTGTATATAATACTGGGGCTGCCTGTATACTACCACTGGGGCTGTATATAATACTGGGGCTGCCTGTATACTATCACTGGGGCTGTATATAATACTGGGGCTGCCTGTATACTACTACTGGGGCTGCTGTATACTACTGGGGCTGCCTGTATACTACCACTGGGGCTGCTGTATACTACTGGGGCTGTATATGCTACTGGGGCTACGTGTATACTACCACTGGGGCTGTATATACTACTAGGGCTGTATATACTACTGGGGCTGCGTGTATACTACCACTGGGGCTGTATATACCACTGGGGCTGCTGCTGTATATACCACTGGGGCTGCTGCTGTATACTACCACTGGGACTGCTGTATATACCTCTGGGGCTGCTGTATACCACACTGCTGGGGGCTGTATACCTGTGCTGGGGTCCACCCTCGGCTTATACACGAGTCAATAGATTTTCCCAGGTTTTGGGGGCAAAAGTAGGGGGTCGGCTTATACACGGGTCGGCTTATACACGAGTATATACGGTAGTTTTTTTTGGCTACTATCAAATAAAAAAAACATGTTTTTTTTTTTTGTTTTTACAAAATAAAGTTTATGTGTATCACTGAATTTTGAAGGCTATATTTCTATAATTTATCTGCCAACAGAGTCATGCGAGGGATTGCTTTTTGCTGTATGAGTTGGAGGTTATATTGGTACAATTTTAGGCCACATAATATTTTTTGATCACTTTCCAATACACTTTTTATGAAGCAAAATCATGAAGGAACAGAAATTCACAAATAGTTTTTTATTGTTTTTTTTTCCACCATTGTCATAAAATTGATAAGACAGCTTTATTCTTTGGATTCAGTATGATTACAGCAATACCACACTTGTATCTTTTTATGTTTTGTCACTTTTACACCATAAAAACAATTTTATAGAAAAAATAACAGTTTTTGTATTGTGGTATTCTGAGAACTATAGCTTTTTTATTTTTTCACTGATGGACCTGTGGCAGCTTGTTGTTTTTTTGGGGGGGCAAAGGGTCGTTTGCAGCAATATCATTTTTTTTTTTTTGTGTGGCGGTATGATGAAAAAGCGTAGTGTTTTATAACTTTTTTTTTTTACAGTGTTTACTGAAGGGGTTAATTAGTGAGTGTGACAGTTTTACAGAGTGGGTTATTCTGGACACGGTGATAGCAAATATATGTACTTTATTGTTTTTTTTAGATAAATATACAAATGTTTTGGTATTTTATTTATTCACAATTTTTTTTGCTCTTTATTTTAGTTTATTTGTTTTTATTTTTTGGTTTTATTTTTTTACTAAGTCCCTATGTGGGACATTACTTTTTACGAATCTGATCACTGTTGTAATTCAATGCAATGCACAGCATTGTAATAGATTATATTTCAGTGTTGTCTCGCTGCACTGACAGTATGCCTCATACACCATGCATCTGGCATGGTGTGCAAGGCTTTGTGCAAAGCTGGGTGACCCGGGGTCATCGTGACGTTACCATGGCAGCGATCAGGTCCCCGTGATTACATCAAGGGGGTCCCTATCACTTGGGAGATGTACGCATTCCTCTCCCAGCCACCTAAATTCTGTGATCGCTATTGATCTCAGCATTTTGATTGTTAAACTTCTCAGAGCGGTGCGGTCACCACTCTTGGCAGTGACTGTAAGGTCTCAGCTGTGACATCAGCTGGAGACCCAGCGGCAATCGCGCGAGCACAGCTTCTGTGCTCGCAAAATCGCCATGACTTACTGAGTACGTCCTTATTCATTAACGCACTGGCAACCAGGATGTACCCAACAAGCACCTGAAGTATACTAAACTTCTTGAATGTGTTTTTTTAAACAGTTTGAGGGGTGCAGTTTTTAAAATGGTGTCACTTTTGCGTATTTTTTCTATCACATAGGCCTTTGAGAGTCACTTCAAATGGAATGTGGTCCCTAAAAAATGGTTTTGTAAATTTTGTTGGAAAAATTTGAAATTTCTAATAAACTTTTAACCCTGCTAACTTCCAAACAAAAAAAAAATATCAAATTGGTGCTGATGGAGAATAGACATGCAGGAAATGTAATTTATTATCTACTTTCTGTGATGTAACTCTCTAATACACAAATTCAAAATTTGAAGATGGCAACATTTTTATAATTTCCCAAAGGAAATGCAAAAATTCTTTTCACAAAGAAATCCAAAAATACCATACCAAATGTACCACTAACATGAAGTACAATATGTCACAGGAAAACTTTCTTGGAATAACTGGGATTTGTTGAAGTGTTCCTGAGTTATTACATCATTAAATGACACTGGACAGAATTGTAAAATTTGGCTTTCTCATTAATGTAAAAATTAGCTTGGTCTCTAAGGGGTAGAGTAGAGAGGGGTAGAATTCAGTCCTCTTCCTCTCTGAAGAGAAAATTTGCATAGGAGATGTTGAGAAACTTTAATAAGTTTTCTTTTTGTTATTTTTACATACGAGAAAAACTGATGAAATGCTGATGGTACAAACAGACATAGCCTTGATGATGATCTATTGAACACTGATGAAAATAATTCAGGTTTTTATGTATGAAAAAAACGAACGTGTAAAACCAGCTTTGAAATGGTGACACCTGCAAAAAACATGCAGAAAAACGCAGCATTTCTACACATGAGACCATTGCCTTCCATTTTGAAAAATGACTGGTGGTAGATAAGATCTGCATGCAATTTCTTTTAAGCAGATTAGTCTTTGGAATCTGCTTCAGACTTAACACATCGTCAAAGGACTGCAAGAAATCATTTAATAAAAAAAAACTGTGCAAAACCTCTTAGGGTATGTCCTCACGGTCCGGAGGAGCTGCGTGTTGGATGCAGCTCCTCCGAACCTGAGGGAAGCCGAGGGTGGCCGCAGGGAGACCGCAGCCGCCCTGTACTCACCATGTGTGGCGGGTGCGGGGCAGCTTCTCCCTGCAGTCACCCGATGGGAGCCGCTTCCAACTCCGCAGCATGAAATGAACATGCGGAGGAGGAGCGGACTGCCGGCAACCCGCACCGCAGCTCCAAAGACGCTGCGGGCGGGTAAAGCATAGTGAGGATGGGATTTCTTGAAATCCCATCCACTATGCTAGTACTGTACGACGCAGCGTCTCCTGATCGTGAGGATGCACCCTAAAAAACTGTACGTTCCCTCAATGAGCTATGGTGAGTTTTTGATGTTGCTGATTTTTCTGCAGGATTTTTGTGCTTATTAAGTAAAATATCTTATTTGCCACTTTTCTAAAATATAAAGTGTAAAAAGCTCACCAAACTGTCATCATGGCAACTTAGCTAAAGGGAAAAGAAAAACTCAAAATTGTCTCCAAAAGTGCTTTCTGCTAAAATAAAAAAAATCACCTTTTGCCTCCAAAAAAGTTGTGTGAACAGAATGTAAGGATACATGCACATGGACGTTTATTTTCGTTTGTTTTTTGAGATGTTCAAAATGGCAAATTTTACATGCTGAATCTGCTTCAGAAGACGCTTTCTTAAAAAGAAAAAAAAATACTGAAGCTTTTTTGACTCAGGATATGCAAACATGATGCCTTTTTTCATGCACATTCCACCTCATGTCCAACAGAAAAAGTATCCTAAAAAATTCACAATGCACAGCAATGTAAAAATAATGAAGCAAGCTTAGTAATAAAGATAATTTTTTTACTTAATTTCTTCTACCTTGGTGGATGTCATCCCCTTCCCCATTTTCCCTTCATTTTTTATCTATCTTCTTAGAATTGTATTGTCAGTCATAACAGTGTAGATGAGGCACAAATCACATGTTGATAATCCAGGAAGGCCATATTCATATGAAGTACGAATTTATGCAGCAGAACATTTAAAGAAGTCAGAGAAAATCAATGACTAAAAAACATTAAAGTTTTCCTGCAGATTTGTTCATAGTAAAGCAAGGGTAAAATCCATGGTGGAATTTGATAATCTGCCGCATATTCTCAAGTTCACATTGATCTGCAGCAACTCTCTAAGGCTGGGTTCACATTTGCAGATGCCTCCGCAGCGTTCTCCGGAGGACATCTGCAAGCCTCTGCATGCAGACCGCAGCCCTATCCTTTATAATGGGCCGCACGGTGTCTGCAGATGCTTTCAGACCGCCGTGCGCTTCCATTGCCCGCCATGAGTGATCTGTGCGCATGCGGAGGCATGCGCACAGATCACACACTCTCAACTGCACTGGGAACGCGGCAGGTCGGGTTTTCAGTGTGGCTGGGAGTGTGTGATCTGTGCGCATGCCTCCGCATGCGCACAGATCACTCATGGCGGGCAATGGGAGCGCACGGCGGTCTGCAAGCATCTGCAGACACCGTGCGGCCCATCATAAAGGATAGGGCTGTGGTCTGCATGCGGAGGCTTGCAGATGTCCTCCGCAGAACGCTGCAGAGCATCTGCAAGTGTGAAGGCAGCCTTATAGAGGATCATGTGGGAAGTCTCAGGCTGTAGTCACACTGGTACGTGACTCGCATGAGTGCAATGCGAGGAAATCTCGCATTGCACTCAGCCTAATGGTAGACGTGAAAGATTTTCTTCAGCCCTATATGGGCTGATGAAAAGATTGCAACATGCTACGATTGTTTGCAAGTCTCGGCTCACTCGCATCCATTCAAGGCTGTGGATGCAAGTGAAAATCATTCTGCACTTGCAACCCGCTAGCAGACATGCAAGTGCAGCGTGATCTATGCTGAGGCCAACAATGCAGGAGATGGAGAAATTAATCTCTCCCTCTTCCCTGCAACTGTGATCCGATTGCAGGATCGGTTCATAGTTGCATGATACTTGACTCACACTCACAGCAGAGCTTGAGTCAAAAGTGTCTACGCTAGTCTGACCTCAGCCTTACTTTTATTTCTTCTTGCACATATAATGGCAAAATATTTTGCAGAGAAATATATACACAACATGGATAATGTGAAATTAATACCTAATTACTTATTTGGATTGTTGGAGGAAACCAGAATACCCAGAGGAAACTCACAGAAAAATGGGGAGAGCATATAAACTCTATGTACACACTGTCCTTGCTGAAATTAGAGATTGGATATTCTCTCCATATTTACTACAATTCTGCATAACAGTGCAAACCAGTTTTCATCTAGCACTTCTCTGCCATCTATTGTGGAATTTCACATGATCAGAGGAATAAGCAGAGATAAACTAATTAGGAAATTCCTTTGATTAGGGCGCCGAGCACACTGATGTGTTACGAATCAGTGCATAAAGCCTACATTAGCTCTTATTTATATGAGAGGGAGAATACAGTATGGAAAGAAACTAAAAAGTGATTGTGTGCCACCTTACAGAGGCGGACAAAATTATTGATCAATGAAATAACTTAAAACTGGCAAAAGTAATTATTAATTTTAATTTATGAATAACAACTAACAGAAATCAGGCTTTGTTTCATCAGAAAATAAAAAATAACAACTAATAAATATGGCTTGGACAAAACTGATGGCATCCTTAAAAGGTATTCCCATCTCCAAGATTCTGTCCTAATATTAGTGCATCTCAATGAAATAGAATATCATCAAAAAGTTATTTTATTTCAGCAATTCAATACAAAAAGTGAAACGCATATATTATATAGTCATTACAGAGTGATCTATTTCAAGTGTTTATTTATGTTAATGTTGATGATTATGGCTTAAATCTAATGAAGACCCAAAGGTCACTATCTCAAAAATTAAAGTAGGGAGGATGAAGGGTTGAAAACCATGCTGCTGTATTCCACGAGACATCAAAGGGTGAATATAATATTGATTTATTAGTCAACGTGTTTCAAGGCTCCCAGAAACACCCTGAAACATGGCAATGTGACATTGATTTTTGATGCTATTCTAATTCATTGAGGTGCACTAGTATGTGGAAGGAGTAATAATAGCAAATGCCTATAATTACAAATGCAGTATAGTTCTACTGATATAGTCTCTTAGCTCATGTGCAGGGAATTGCAGCTTAAGTATCCATGACTACAACCATGATCAACTAGCTATCACAATATGAGCGGGTTTTTCAACTCGACGATGCTGAACCGTTACATACGGGTAAAGAAGTTCAAGATGGAGACCCTGAAATCGACAGTGAGACTCCTGTATCCACATTGCTACATGATGGTAGAAGATCTAAAAGATGATTACTACCATGTGCTAATTTTTGGGGGGCATCAACAGTACCTAAGTGTAGTGAATATTGAGGGGGTCCCTACCCACTTACAGTGTCAATGCTTTCCCTTCGGCATATTGCTGGCATATTCACAAAAATAGTTGATGAGATGACAACCTTCATGAGAAAAGAGGACATGCTGATTCCTTATCTGGATGATTTCCTCATCGTGGGTGTCCAACAAAGAAGACTGTGTAAAAGCCGTCAGTCATGTCCTGGAAGTCTTGACCAACCCGGGGAGATAGTAAATATGTAAAAATCGAAGCTGGAACCAGTCCAGGTGCAGGAGTTCCTTGGGATTCGTCTAGATTCTACTATCCAGTATTGTTTTCTTTGAGCAGAAAAAATTAGAAAAATCTGAGGAAAAATAGAACTCTTACAACATGGTAAACCAGTATCAATAAGGCATGCAATGTCCCTCCTGGGGTCCCTGACAGTGAAGATCCCAGCAGTTCGATGGGTCCAATTCCATACAAGGGAGTTACAGCAGCAAATCCTGTCTGAACAGGCAAGAGATCCTTCCAACCTCAATCAGAAATTCATACTGTCTCTTCCAGTGTTGGAATCCCTGAAGTGGTGGCTGAGCAGCAACAATTTAAACAAAGGGTGCCTTGGTCAGTTCAGGCTTCATTAGTGTTAACCACGGATGCAAGTCCTATGGGATGGGGAAACCTCATAGGGGATGTAATACGTCAGAGACAATGGGGTTCGTCAATGAAGATGGCATCCTCCAACCTAAGAGAGCTGGTAGCCATACGACAGGCTATTCTTCAGGCAGCAGACGTGGTCAGGGGAAAACAGTTGGCGGTCCTGTCAGACAACATTACAGTCATCTCCTATGTAAATCATCAAGGAGGTACAAGATCTGGTCCATTAATGAAAGAAGCCAGACAGTTGTTCACGTTGGCAGCAAGCAGTCTACAGGGTGGGCCATCTATATGGATACAAAAAACTACCTATAAGGCAGCATTAGAAAAATCTTACCATCAGCAGCCAGATACAAAACCAACACAGCACTTGGCAGGATGCTGTCAGACCCCATTATGTAGAGCAAGCCCTGGTGCAGGCAAATTTGTATTGTGATGCGCTGTGGAATATGTTGGCGCTATATAAATAAAAATTATTATTATTATTATAACTACAAAGACATGCGGGAGGTGACTTGCTGTGCACATGTTGGGCTTGCATAGGACGCCATTCACACTGATACATATGATGCGGAGTGTCTAATAGCTACCCACTGGTCCTGCCATCTGACCAAACGAGCCGCCCAGTACAATGTCTCTGCACCACTAGATGAACGGCGCCCCATGGGGCCCGACCGCACTCCACAATAGCCATACGACAGGCTATTCCTCAGGCAGCAGACGTGGTCAGGGGAAAACAGTTGCCGGTCCTGTCAGACAACATTACAGCCATCTCCTATGTAAACCATCAAGTAGGTACAAGATCTGGTCCATTAATGGAAGAAGCCATACAGTTGTTCACGTTAGCAGCAAGCAGTCTACAGGGTGGGCCATCTATATGGATACACCTAAATAAAATGGGAATGGTTGGTGATATCAACTTCCTGTTTGTGGCACATTAGTATTATAAAGGAGGGCGAAAACTTTTCCAGAGGGGTGGTGACCATGGCAGCAATTTTGAAGTCTGCCATTTTGGATCCAACTTTATTTTTTTTTCAATGGGAAGCGGGTCATGTTACACATCAAACTTATTGAGAATTTCATAAGAAAAACAATGGTGTGCTTGGTTTTAAACAACTTTATTTTTTCATGAGTTATTTCAAGTTGATATCACCATTCATTCTCATTTTATTTAGGTGTATCCATATAAATGGCCCACCCGGGCAATTGGGCCATTCATATGGACACACCTAAATAAAATGGGAATATATTAATGTGCCACAAACAGGAAGTTGATATCACCAACCATTCCCATTTTATTTAGGTACTAGATGGCAGCCCGATTCTAAAGAATCGGGTAGTCTAGAATCCATATATAGTTTATTTACTAATAGTTACGGGAGTGCGGTGAAATGAATTGTGTGTATACAGGCGGCTCAGTGGTCAGCAGTGAGTGCGGTGGCTCAGTGGTCAGCAGTGAGTGCGGTGGCTCAGTGGTTAGCAGTGAGTGCGGTGGCTCAGTGGTTAGCAGTGAGTGCGGTGGCTCAGTGGTTAGCAGTGAGTGCGGTGAGATTGGTCAGCGCAGCGACGTGGGCAGAGTGGTCAGCGCAGAGGACAGGGGGCAGAGGCGGCTGGGCAGAGGACAGGGGGCAGAGGACGCAGAGGACAGGGGGCAGAGGACGCAGAGGACAGGGGGCAGAGGACGCAGAGGACAGGGGGCAGAGGACGCAGAGGACAGGGGGCAGAGGACACAGAGGGGGCAGAGGACGCAGAGGAGGGGGGCAGAGGACGCAGAGGACAGGGGGCAGAGGACAGGGGGCAGAGGACACAGAGGGGGCAGAGGACAGGGGGCAGAGGACACAGAGGGGGCAGAGGACAGGGTGAAGAGGACACAGAGGGGGCAGAGGACGCAGAGGGGGCAGAGGACGCAGAGGGGCAGAGGGGGCAGAGGACGCAGAGGGGGCAGAGGACGCAGAGGGGGCAGAGGGGGCAGAGGACACAGAGGGGGCAGAGGACACAGAGGGGGCAGAGGACACAGAGGGGGCAGAGGACGCAGAGGGGGCAGAGGACGCAGAGGGGGCAGAGGACGCAGAGGGGGCAGAGGACGCAGAGGGGGCAGAGGACGCAGAGGGGGCAGAGGACGCAGAGGGGGCAGAGGACGCAGAGGGGGCAGAGGACGCAGAGGGGGCAGAGGACAGAGAGGGGGCAGAGGACGCAGAGGGGGCAGAGGAGGCAGAGGACAGGGGGCAGAGGAGGCAGAGGACAGGGGCAGAGGAGGCACAGGACAGGGGGCAGAGGAGGCAGAGGACAGGGGGCAGAGGAGGCAGAGGACACAGAGGGGGCAGAGGACAGGGGGTAGAGGACAGGGGGCAGAGGACAGGGGGCAGAGGACAGGGGGCAGAGGACAGGGGGCAGAGGACACAGAGGGGGCAGAGGACGCAGAGGACACAAAGGGGGCAGAGAGAGAGGGGCAGAGGACACAGAGGGGGCAGAGGACGCAGAGGGGGCAGAGGACGCAGAGGACAGGGGGCAGAGGACAGGGGGCAGAGGACAGGGGGCAGAGGACAGGGGGCAGAGGACAGGGGGCAGAGGACGCAGAGGGGGCAGAGGACGCAGAGGGGGCAGAGGGGGCAGAGGACGCAGAGGACGCAGAGGAGGCAGAGGACGCAGAGGACGCAGAGGACACAGAGGAGGCAGAGGACACAGAGGGGGCAGAGGACGCAGAGGACAGGGGGCAGAGGACAGGGGGCAGAGGACAGGGGGCAGAGGACAGGGGGCAGAGGACACAGAGGGGGCAGAGGACGCAGAGGACACAAAGGGGGCAGAGGAGAGGGGGCAGAGGACACAGGGGGCAGAGGACGCAGAGGACAGGGGGCAGAGGACAGGGGGCAGAGGACAGGGGGCAGAGGACAGGGGGCAGAGGACGCAGAGGGGGCAGAGGACGCAGAGGGGGCAGAGGACGCAGAGGGGGCAGAGGACGCAGAGGGGGCAGAGGAGGCAGAGGACACAGAGGGGGCAGAGGACGCAGAGGACAGGGGGCAGAGGACAGGGGGCAGAGGACAGGGGGCAGAGGACAGGGGGCAGAGGACAGGGGGCAGAGGAGGCAGAGGACACAGAGGGGGCAGAGGACGCAGAGGGGGCAGAGGACGCAGAGGACGCAGAGGGGGCAGAGGACACAGAGGGGGCAGAGGACGCAGAGGACAGGGGGCAGAGGACAGGGGGCAGAGGACAGGGGGCAGAGGACAGGGGGCAGAGGACACAGAGGGGCAGAGGACGCAGAGGACAGGGGGCAGAGGAAGCAGAGGACAGGGGCAGAGGACGCAGAGGACAGGGGGCAGAGGAAGCAGAGGACAGGGGGCAGAGGACGCAGAGGACAGGGGGCAGAGGACGCAGAGGACAGGGGGCAGAGGACGCAGAGGACAGGGGGCAGAGGACACAGAGGACAGGGGGCAGAGGACAGGGGGCAGAGGACACAGAGGACAGGGGGCAGAGGACACAGAGGACAGGGGGCAGAGGACACAGAGGACAGGGGGCAGAGGACACAGAGGACAGGGGGCAGAGGACACAGAGGACAGGGGGCAGAGGACAGGGGTCAGAGGACACAGAGGACAGGGGTCAGAGGACACAGAGGACAGGGGGCAGAGGACACAGAGGACAGGGGGCAGAGGACACAGAGGACAGGGGGCAGAGGACACAGAGGACAGGGGGCAGAGGACACAGAGGACAGGGGGCAGAGGACACAGAGGACAGGGGGCAGAGGACACAGAGGACAGGGGGCAGAGGACACAGAGGGGGCAGAGGAGGCAGAGGACACAGAGGACAGGGGGCAGAGGACACAGAGGACAGGGGGCAGAGGACACAGAGGGGGCAGAGGAGGCAGAGGACACAGAGGACAGGGGGCAGAGGACACAGAGGACAGGGGGCAGAGGACACAGAGGACAGGGGGCAGAGGACACAGAGGACAGGGGGCAGAGGACACAGAGGACAGGGGGCAGAGGACACAGAGGACAGGGGGCAGAGGACAGAGGACAGGGGGCAGAGGATACAGAGGACAGGGGGCAGAGGACACAGAGGACAGGGGGCAGAGGACACAGAGGACAGGGGGCAGAGGACACAGAGGACAGGGGGCAGAGGACACAGAGGACAGGGGGCAGAGGACACAGAGGACAGGGGGCAGAGGACACAGAGGACAGGGGGCAGAGGACAGGGGGCAGAGGACACAGAGGGGGCAGAGGACAGAGGGCAGAGGGGGCACACAGGTTGGAGGGCAGAGCAGCGTGTATGGCTGCAGACTTACCGGTGGCCGGACGTCGGGTGTAGGAGGAGAGGAGGGGCGGGCACAGCTGCAGGAGAGGAAGTCCCGCCCTCCCTCCTCTCCAGGCACACGGCAGGGAGCACGGGTACCCCCAGGGTGTGTGTGGCCCTCCGAGGTGGCGGGCAATGGGCCCCCCTGCCCCCCCGGTATGTAGGTACTGGCTGGAGGGCAGAGGGTGGAGGGGAGTGGCAGGAGGGCACACGGAACTTCCGAGATCGGAACGTTCCGTGTGTAGGTGACTGTAGCCGGGGGGCAGCCTGGCTACAGTGCACTGGATGAGCCTGGGCGAAGACCATCACGGAAGTGGGCGTGGCCTCCTCCGGAAGTGGCCTTCGGGTTTTATATAATAGATATCCATATAGATGTCCCACCTTGTACAGTTTGTATCCAGCACGCACCTAAAGGGAACATACAACATAGAAACAGACTTTCTGAGCCACCATTTGTTACATCAGGATTAGTGGTCCCTAAGTGAGGAGATATTTGGGAAAATGTGTGCCATTTGGGGGGGGGGGGGGTTCCAGAAGTAGACCTGTTGTCCACTCGTCAAAACAGACAGGTACCAGATTCTATTTCCTAAACCCGAGACAAGCTCCAGAGGGAGTGAATGCACCCTGCATCACTGGGTTTTTCGACTAGTGTGTGGGTTCCCCCCGTTCCCATTGATCCCAGTATTGCTGCGGAAAATAAATGGGAAGACAAGGCTCGAGTGATTCTCATTGCCCCCCTTCTGGCCAAAGAGAGCTTGGTTTACATGGCTAAAATGTATGTCCATCTTGGACCTGTGGATTCTACCAGATGTCCCAGATCCTTCTGAATAAGGGCCTAGTTTTGCGTCCCCGAGTTCACAGGCTTCATCTCACTGCCTGGAACTTGAGAAAGGACTTCTCTTAGCGGTGAAGGGGAGGTTTAATGCCCTTAGTTACCAGTATGCTCTCCAGTAGGAAGAAAGTGCCATCTGATAAACATGAAAAAGTCTGGAAAAAAATATTTGAATTTTCAGGGCTACACTTTACCCAAGAAAGACAACAAGTCCCAGTGTCAGAGGTGCTTGAATTTCTTCAATGTGGGTTGGAAGGGGGTTATCAACTAGCACCCTTAAAGTACAAGTCACTGCCCCTGGGTACATTGTTTGATCAAAATATTGCTAACCACCCCTGGGTTTATAGATTCATTAGGGCCTCCCTTGTTGCCAAACCCCTGAAAACTCCTAAAGTTGCTCCTTGGGATCTAAATTTAGTAGTCTTTAGAATACCTTGACTACTGCTCCTTTTGAGCCTATTGCTTCTTTATCTGTGAAGGCTCTTACGCTGAAAACTGCCCTCCTGGTTGCCCTGACATCTGCTCGACGTGTTTGTGATCTCCAGGCCATCTCTATCAATCCTCCATTTACCACCATTTTGGATCATATAGTTATTTTGAATCCTGATCCAGCCTTCCTTCCGAAGGTCAATACCAAATTTCACAGGGACCAGGAGATAATCTTACCATCTTTTTGTCACAACCCAAAATCCCAGGGAGAACAAACCTTTCACTTTCTGGATGTCAGACGATGTCTCTTCCAGTATTTAGAAGTTTCAAAACCTTGGCGACAATCATCTGCCCTCTTTGTCTCCTTTCAGGGCACAAATAGAGGAAAAAAACGCTTCAAAATCCACAATTGCTCAGTGGCTTCGTATGGCTATTTCACTTTCCTACTCTTCTTCAGGTTGCTCTACTAAAGCCATTGCCACCTCCTCAGCTGAAAGGGCTAATACATCTGTGAAACAGATTTGCAGAGCAGAAGTATGGTCTTCACCTTCTACATTCTTTCAATAGGCTGGATCTGGGTCTTTCGGGCCTTGCCTTTGGGAGGAAAGTACTTTCTGTTGTCCCACCCTAGGAGTTTTTATCTATTTCATCCTCTCACACATGGTGCTCTCAAGGGGAAGGGAAATGTTGACAATTACTTAACAGTAATTTGAGTTTCCAGATCCATGAAAGCAACGTGCTATTCCCTCCCCATCTTGGTGATGGTTGTGTGGTGCACAAGTGTGTAGTGGTGTTGCATGAAAAACAAAAAAAAAAGTATTTATCTGTTATGATGTTGTGTTGTAAATTTGTTGGCTACCTTGAATACTCTGAAACACACTGAGTTAGAGAAGTGCGCCCCTTTTTATTTTTGCTGTAGGTTTCCTGTTCCTGGGGGCGGGTACCATCTCTCACACAAGGTGCTGTCATACCTCTGGAAAATCAAATTACCAGTAAGTAATTATCATCTTTCCTGAAATAGTTTGTGGACTCTATTTGCAGTGATACCTCTGTTTTCAACGATAATTTGTCTGAAAACCACGATAACCGAGGCAACAATTTCCATAGGAAACGATGTAAAATTAATAAATTTGTTTAAAACACACTGAAAAAGACCTACAAAAAAAAGCATTATATAGTGAATAAATTTTTGATATTTGCAGAAAATAGCTGCACACGGATTGGATCCAAAAATTTCCGGCGTTTATTTGTGCATCAAGTTACAGGTGGTGCAGGGAGGGGGGGTGCTGAAGGTGCAACGGACCGTTTCGAGGTACTCCTTTTCTCCAGCAGAGCACCGGATCCTAGACACCGCCGTTATCTGCAAAGAATCTGCAGCAGGTTAGTGCCCGGTTCACTTCTCCCAATAATATAGTGAATAAAGATAGCGATTAAAGCTTACATCACTCAGAAATGACTATAAAATGAATATGAAACACTAATTTAAAGAAAAAATATTAATATGATTACTTTTATTTTTATAAAAGCTCTTTTTGGTCTATGGAAGACGCTGAGGAGGGGAGAAAGAGGTGCACATTTTATTTTTTGGAAAGGGAATCACAATTTTTATGGCAAAATTAGCAGACAAAAATCGAGGCATCGACAAAAACAGAGTCACAATTTTCATTTATAAGAAATTGGTAAAAAACGAAACCAACGATATTCCAGTCGACAAAAACCGAGGTATCACATAAGTGCCAGAAGAGTAAAAACCTTCCTCAAGTAATCCCAATTTGGAAATTGCCACAATTTGGGAATTTATCTACAGGTATAATGATTTGACTCAATGGGTGTTTTCCAGAAACAAGCAGCAATGGATGTTGCAGAGTAAAGATGGAAATCTGCCCTTGTAGAACCTGCATATTTTGCTCAGCTTGGGCTACTGTAGACCTGCACCCTGTAAATTAAGCAGTCTCCTCGCTGCACAAATGCCAAACATGGACGCTAACTTTGGTCTAGCCACACTATGATTTAGAAGGGAGAGGGGCATTTGGATTTGGGAGCACAGATTTCACTAATTTATTTTGGGGGGATGAGGAGCCATAACGTATTTTCAGAGCATTTTTGCTACCAGTAATGTGGAAATCCATATATTTCTGTTAACTGATGACTAAAGATGAGCAAACCTTTTGATGTTTAGCGCTGTTTGTTGAATGGGCATATGTTCGCTGAATTGATCGGCGAAAAGTTTGCCGAACTTCTGAACCCCATTCAAATCAATTGGAGGTAAAATCAAGGGCTTAGAAAACACTTTCAAAAGGGCCCAAAAGCTGCCAAACACAGCTCAAACCGTTTTACCGTAGAGGCCTGCTGTTTTCACACAGACATTAGCTTCCTAAAGATGTCACAGGTCACAGCTAGAGTGATGTGACTGAGCTGTGACCTGAGGTAAACCTGACTGTGTCGTCACCCCGCTCACAGCAGTCGCTAAAAAAATTAGTCAGTTTCTGGTCCTGCTGTGATAGGATGTTGCAGAGGATCATGAAGGATTTCTGTGGAAGTAATAAAGATGAAAATAATTTTTATTCTTTTGTGTTCTTTTTCCAAATAAATTATTTTTCACAGTGTGGTGTTATTTACTATTTACCTAGAGGTTTCTAATAGCTGGGTCTAACATTTGTCCGACATTATGAACCTTGGGCTTAATGCCAGCTAGCAATACATAGCTGGCACTAACTCTTTTACTACCCAGTTTGCAACTGACACCATGGCAACTGGAAGAGTCGGGTACAGCACCAGAAATTGAAGCTTCTATGAATGCACCATTTTCTGGGGCAGCTGCGGGCTGCAATTCACAGTGGGGGGTGGGCAAAACGCTTGGGATTCCAGCCCCCAACCGCCTAGTTGTATAGTTGTACATGGCTGGAAAAAAAAATACAGCAAAACTTCACGCCTTTTTTTATAAGGCCTCTGTGCCTTGGCATCTGTGCCATTTCAAAGTGGCATTTCTAAGTGGAATTCAGAGACATACCAGAGATGAGCCAGAGGTAACCAGAAGGTAACAACTCTACCCATCTACTACCTTTCAGTACTTTACTTAGCCCATTGCATCAAAATGTCCTTCAGTTCAATGCTTTTATATCTATGTGCATTAGTCATCCACTTTTACCGCCCCATTCCCCCTCCATCACCCTTTATCCACATCAGCCCCTCTCTACTTCCCTTTACTATGTCCTGCTCCCATACTCTCTTCACCCTACTCAATAATCTAAGCCCGTCACATTCCAGGGTCTTGCATCAACAAAAACAATGTCATAGAGCCAAACATTACTCCCTCCTTCTCTTTCTACTACTGCTTATGTCAGGCGATATTTCTCCCAATCCTGGTCCACCCTCTTCCAACTTCAACCCCCTCCCCACGCCTCACACAGAAATCCCAGTAACCTTATTAGCATTACCTGCACACCTTCATCTCCCTCGTTTAAATGTGCCCTCTGGAATACACGGTCCGCATGCAACAAACTTCCCTTTATCCACAACTACTTTCTCACTAACTCTCTTAACCTTTTGGCCCTTACTGAAACCTGGATCCAGGACTCAGACACTGCCTCCCCTGCTGCTATCTCCTACGGCGGTCTACACTTCTCTCATTCCCCGAGACCTGGAAACAGACGTGGTGGCAGAGTTGGCCTACTCATGTCCCCACAATGTACTTTCCAGGTCATCCCCCCGCTCCATCACTCTCATTCCCTTCTTTTGAGGTTCACACCATTAGGCTGTTCCGTCCCCTCCCCCTCAGAGTAGCGGTGGTATATCGCCCCCCAGGTTCACCCACCCTCTTCCTCGACCACTTCTCTGCGTGGCTGCCGCACTTCATGCCCTCAGAATAACCAACCCTCATCCTGGGAGACTTTAACATCCCCATAAACAGCCCCAACTCCACATCTGCATCCCAGCTCCTATCTCTAACCACTTCTCTTGGCCTTTCGCAGCTCTCAACCTCTGAGACACATAAGGATGGTAACACCCTTGACCTGGTCTTTACCCAACTCTGCTCTACCTCCTCCTTAGACAACTCATCTCCTTCTCTCTCTGATCACAACATTCTCTCCTTCACACTCACAAACCCTCGCCCATCACAGCATAGTCCGACCTATCACACATTCAGAAATCTACAGGCCATCAACCCTCATACATTCACAGACTCTCTTCTCTCATCACTGTCCCCAATCTCCTCCTTCTCCTGCCCCAATCTGGCTGTGAATTACTACAATGAGACTATCAAAAGTACCCTGGACCAAGTAGCGCCCCTCACCCTCAGAACCTCCAAACACAGAGTAAAACAGCCCTGGCTCACATCACAAACTCGATTCCTCCAGCGATGCTCTAGGAGTGCCGAACGCCTATGGAGGAAAACTCGCACACCAGAAAACTTTATCCATTACAAATTAATGCTGAAAACCTACAACTCTTCCCTTCACCTTGCCAAACAGACCTACTTCACCACCCTGATCTCCTCACTAGCCAACAACTCAAAGAAACTCTTTGACACCTTTCACTCTCTCCTCAGTCCGAAAGTGCAGGCTCCTATCACTGACCTCTGTGCTGATGATCTGGCCTCTTATTTCACAGAGAAAATAGAAAACATCCGTCAGGAAATCAGCTCCCAACCTTCAAGTGTTGTTACTCCCATCTGTCTCTACATCCCCTCTGGCTCACTCTCCATTTTTGACCCAGCCACAGAAGAAATCTCCAGGCTCCTCTCGTCCTCACGCCTCACTACATGCACCTCTGACCCCATTCCCTCACACCTACTCCAGACCCTCTCTCCAGTGGTCACCACTCACTCCTTCGAGCAGGGTCACCTTCATTTTTTGCCTTTTTATTGTATTTCCTAAGTTGATTCTATGTTTATTGTATGTAACTACTGTTCTGTATTACCATTCTGTACCATATATTTTTCTTATATGTACCATTGTATTGTAAAGCGCTGCGGAATATGTTGGCGCTATACAAATAAAGTTTTATTATTATTATTATAAAAATTATTTTAAGAACTAATTTTGATTACCAGCCAGGTAAACCTAGGCAGCTGGGGGTTGGTAGTAGCCTGTACCTGCCTGCTCTATCTGTGCTTGTGTCCAAAAATACAGCAGAGCCCCATCAGCGCAAAGTAATATGCTATTTTTACTGAATTGCTAGCAAATAAGTGTAGAAGAGATGGCATTGCATGCTGCTGGCACTCTGCAACAATAAATGTTTGCTTCCCTGCTTCCCCCCAAAAAATAATAAAAAAAATAATAATAAAAATAAAAAATTTATATAAAAAAATATATAGTGAAGGAAATAATTACTTGATCCCTTGCTGATTTTGTAAGTTTGCCCATTGACAAAGACATGAATAGTCTATAATTTTAAGGGTAGATTAATTTTAACAGTGAAGACAGAATATCAAAAATAAAATCCAGAAAATCACGTTGTCTAAATTCAATAAATGTATTTGCATTTTGAAGAGAGAAATAAGTATTTGATCCCCTTCCAACTATTAGGAGTTCTGGTGCCTACAGACCAGTTAGATACTCCTAATAAACTCATTACCTGCATTAAAGACAGCTGTCTTAAATTGTCACTTTAATAAAAGACTCCTGTCCACACAATTAATCACTCTAACCTCTACAACATGGGCAAGACCAAAGAGCTTTCTCAGGATGTCATGGAAAAGATTCTAGAACTGCACAAAGCTGGGATGGGCTACAAAACAATAAGTATGAGGCGAGGTGAGAAGGAGACATTTGGTGAAATAGTGACAAAATGGAAGAAATACAAAATGAGTGTCAATCAACATCATTCTGGGGCTCCATGCAAGGTTTCACCATGTGGGGTATTCAGAATCATGAGGAAGGTGAGAGATCAGCCTAAAACTATACAAAGGGAACTTGTTAATGGTCTCAAGGCAGCTGGGATCACTGTCACCAAGAAAACCATTCGTAACACATTATGCCGTAATGGATTAAAATCCTGCAGTGCCTGCAAATCCCACTGCTCAAAAAGGCGCATGTCCAAGCTTGTCTGAGATTTGCCAATGAACACCTTGGTGATTCTGAGAGTTATTGGGAGAAGGTGCTGTGGTCAGATAAGACAAAAATTGAGGTCTTTGACATCAACTAAACTCGCAGCGTTTGGAGGAAGAGAAATGCTGCCTATGACCCAAACAACACCATCCCCACTGTCAAGCATGGCGGTGGAATCATTATTTTTGGGGGTGTTTCTCTGCTAAGGGCACAGGACTACTCCACTGCATCAATGGGACAATGGATGGAGCCATGTACCATAAAATTCTGAGTGACAACCTCCTTCCCTCCACCAGGAAATTAAAAATGAGTCGTGCATGGGTCTTCCAGCACGACAATTACGCAAAACATACGTCTAAGGCAACAAAGGAGTGGCTCAAAAAGAAGCACATTAAGGTCATGGAGTGGCCTAGCCAGTCTCCAAACATTAATCCCATAGAAAACATATAGAGGGAGCTGAAGCTCCGAGTTGCCAAGCGACAGCCTCAAAAGTTTAATGATTTAGAGATGATTTGCAAATAGGAGTGGACCAGAATTCCTTCTGACATGCGCGCAAACCTTATCATCAACTACAAAAAACAACAAGGGATTTGCCACCATGTATTAAATCTTGGTTGCCAGTGGGATAAAATACTTATTTCTCTCTTGAAAATGCAAATACATTTATATAATTTAGATAATGTGATGTTCTGGATTTTATTTTTGTTATTCTTTCACTGTTAAAATTAACCTACCCTTAAAATTATAGACTGTTCATGTCTTTGTCAGTGGGCAAATTTATAAAATCAGCAAGGGATCAAAAAATGATTTCCTTCACTGTATATATATATCTAATCTATAAAGCTGAGAGTATGTATGTACAGTGCCTTGTGAAAGTATTTGGCCCCATTGAACTTTTCAACCTTTTGCCACATTTCAGGCTTCAAACATAAAGATATAAATTCTAATTTTATTGTGAAGAATCTACAACAAGTGGGACACAATCGTGAAGTGGAACGAAATTTATTGGATATTTTAAACTTTTATAACAAATAAAAAACTGAAAATTGGGGTGTGCAATATTATTCGGCCCCCTTGAGTTAATACTTTGTAGCGCCACCTTTTGCTGCGATTACAGCTGCAAGTCGATTGGGGTATGTCTCTATCAGTTTAGCACATCGACAGACTGAAATTGTTGCCCATTCTTCTTCCTTGCAAAACAGCTCAAGCTCAGTGAGGTTGGATGGAGAGCGTTTGTGAACAGCAGTTTTCAGCTCTTTCCACAGATTCTCGATTGGATTCAGGTCTGGACTTTGACTTGGCCTTTCTAACACCTGGATACGTTTATCTTTGAACCATTCCATTGTAGATTCTGCTTTATGTTTGGGATCATTGTCTTGTTGGAAGATAATTCTCCGACCCAGTCTCAGGTCTTTTGCAGACTCCAACAGGTTTTCTTCCAGAATGGTCCTATATTTGGCTCCATCCATCTTCCCATCAATTTTAATCATCTTCCCTGTGCCCGCTGAAGAAAAGGAGGCCCAAACCATGATGCTGCCACCACCATGTTTGAACAACTAAGCTGAGACAGAAAGGAGTAGTATTGTGAACAAGCCCATATAGCAAGTTCAGTACCTACGCCGAATCAAATGCAATAACAACTAGAAAACAAAAAAAGTATGTGTAAGATGTCTCCAAAAACCTTGCAGTAAAAAAATAAAAGCTAATGGCACTAAATGAAGAGTATTTGGTACATGACTTTTTTGCAAAAAATGTACAATAAGCCATTCCACCGCAACAAGGTGACTCTCTACAGAACGGATCCTACACTAGCCATTTTAAAACCTGCTACTATGAGTATCTACCTCACAAGCAGCGGGGTGCCGCGTGTGAACCGTGTCCAAGAAGGATCACAGATGGAATGCAGTAAATGTATTTCTGCTCAGCAGGAGAAGGGCAGGGTCCTCCAACTTATCAGGAGATAAGTGGTTAAATCAATTTAAACAACTAAGCTGAGACAGAAAGGAGTAGTAGTGTGAACAAGCCCATATAGCAAGTTCAGTACCTATGCCGAATCAAATGCAATAACAACTAGAAAACAAAAAAATATGTGTAAGATGTCTCTAAATACCTTGCAGTAAAAAAATAAAAGCTAATGCCACTAAAAGAAGAGTACTTGGTACATACCTTTTTTGCAAAAAACGTCCAATAAGCTATTCCACCCTGACAAGGTGACTCTCTTCGGAACGGACCCTACACTAGCCATATTAAAACCCGTGTGTATCTACCTCACAAGCAGCGGGGTGCTGTGTGTGAACCGTGTCCAAGAAGGATCACAGATGGAATGCAGTAAATTTATGTCTGCTCAGCAGGAGAAGGGCAGGGTCCTTCCAACTTATCAGGAGATAAGTGGTTAAATCAATTTAAACAACTAAGGTGAGACAGAAAGGAGTAGTAGTGTGCACAAGCCCATATAGCAAGTTCAAATTAGAATTTTATATCTTCACATGTGAAGCCTGAAATGTAGCAAAAGGTTGAAAAGTTCAAGGGGGCCAAATGCTTTCACAACGCACTGTATATATATATATACATATATATATGTATATATATATACACACACAGTGCGTTGTGAAAGCATTTGACCCCTTGAACTTTTCAACCTTTTGCCACATTTCAGGCTTCAAACATGAAGATATAAATTCTAATTTTTTTGTGAAGAATCAACAACAAGTGGGACACAGTCGTGAAGTGGAACAAAATTTATTGGATATTTTAAACTTTTTAAACAAATAATAAACTGAAAAGTGGGGCGTGCAATATTATTCGGCCCTTTACTTTCAGTGCAGCAAACTCACTCCAGACTTTCAGTGAGGATCTCTGAATGATCCAATATTGTTCTGAATGACTGGTAATGATAAACAGAATCCACCTGTGTGTAATCAAGTCTCCGTATAAATGCACCTGCTCTGTGATAGTCTCAGGGTTCTGTTTCAAGTACAGAGAGCATCATGAAGACTAAGGAACACACCAGCCAGGTCCGAGATACTGTTGGGGCGAAGTTTAAAGCCGGATTTGGATGCAAAAAGATTTCCCAAGTTTTAAACATCTCAAGGAGCACTTTGCAAGCGATCATATTTAAATGGCAGGAGTATCAGACCACTGCAAATCTACCAAGACCCAACTGTCCCTCTAAACTTTCATCTCGAACAAGGAAAAGGCTGATCAGAGATGCAACCAAAAGGCCCAAGATCACTCTGGATGAACTGCAGAGATCTACAGCTGAGGTGGGAGAGTCTGTCCATAGGACAGTAATCAGTCGTACACTGCACAAATCTGGCCTTTATGGAATAGTGGCAAGAAGAAAACCATTTCTCAAAGATATCCATAGAAAGTCTCATTTGATGTTTGCCACAAGCCACCTTGGAGACACACCAAACATGTGGAATAAGGTGCTCTGGTCAGATCAAACCAAAATCGAACTTTTTGGCCACAATGCAAAACGATATGTTTGGGGTGAAAGCAACACAGCTCATCACCCTCAATACACCATCCCCATTGTCAAACATGGTGGTGGCATCATCATGGTTTGGGCCTGCGTTTCTTCAGCAGGGACAGGAAAGATGGTTTAAATTGATTGGAAGATGGACGGAGCCAAATACAGGACTATTCCAGAAGAAAACCTGTTGGAGTCTGCAAAAGACCCGAGACTGGGACAGAGATTTATCTTCCAACAAGACAATGATCCCAAACATAAAGCAAAATCTACAATGGAATGGTTCAAAAATAAACGTATCCAGGTGTTAGAATGGCCAAGTCAAAGTCTAGACCTGAATCCAATCGAGAATCTGTGGAAAGAGCTGAAAACTGCTGTTCACAAACGCTCTCCATCCAACCTCACTGAGCTCGAGCTGTTTTGCAAGGAAGAATGGGCAAGAATTTCAGTCTGTCGATGTGCAAAACTGATAGGGTACCGTCATACCTGGACATATCGCCAGTAACTTCTATGGTGATGCTAAGGCGTGGCCTGTCGCCGGCGACATCGCCAATGTGTCGCCTAATGTAAATGGGCGAGGGCGACACATCTGAGTGGTCGCCTAGTTTCACCTCACAGCTCTGAAACCAGGCGACTATTCTTGGGCGATGTGTGCTGATCACCCTGTATAACGTCTCAAGAGCGATGTCAAGAGCGACAGCACACATCGCCTAATCCATTCCGGTAGGTGTTTCAGGGCGTATTTACCACCTCTGCCGGTCTGCGTGGATTGGTAGCAGCTCCAGCATTCCGATTGGTTGTCTTGTTCCTCGGCGCCATATTTGATGATGTGTGTGTCCAAAGGTGTATTACCCAGGAGCGTACATACTGTACAGTAGCGCATTGATGTGGCCTCTGTGTTTGCGGCTGTATTCAAAAGTGCAGAGATGTGCGACGTGCAAAAATGTGTGTTAACATCAACACAATTGTCATTACATGTCAACTAATGTCTGCATCAGAGCGCTGTAGTGGCAACCTTCCTGTTTAAAGTGTATGAGGCAAAAGCATACAGTGAATCCTGTGGCTTTTGCGCCTCTGGGCCCCCGTCAACATGTGACATCTCTCCAGTGCGTTCATTCGCCATAACATTGTCAATCTTTTGGCGCCGACTTCCTGGTGCTTTCCCTTCCCCTTCAGAATAGTAAAATGGCGGCACCCAGGCGAGCTGCAGTGTGGGGGGAGCCTGAGCTCCTTATCCTTGTTGATGTATGTAACACCAGGGATTACTGATGTCACCAGCAGCACACCCATCCACGCCTCCACAAGCAGGCTGTCCTGCTGAGGGTGCAGAGGCGGCTGGAGAGGAGGTTGAGTGTTGTGCGCAGCCCAAAGCAGATCTGCAAGAAAATTGCAGATCTTAAATATAAGACGCCTGGACGCATCACCCAACTGCGTGACAGGATTGCCAAGATAAGTGGTGAGTATTTAGCATGACAACATACACATATCCTTCTGTGTAAAGAAAGACATATGAAGGCCAGCACATGCCACTGTACACCGCAACATATATAGGGGCAATGTATGTGAGAGCTTCCTCATGACTCTGCAGCTGCTGGATCATCTTCCTGCTTCATCCACATACACCCTATATTCCCCTGTAAACTATATGTCTACTTTACCTAACCACATATTGTCATATGTGTACCCTACCCACATATTACATAATGGTGGCCTATCCTGGCCTTCTTTCAATCGCTTTCAACCTGACCTAATGAACTGCAAACTGCACTGTTTAATAAGTCCCCACATATCTGGCCATGTTGTTGCCTCAACAGGTAGGGACAGAAGGCCTGAGCATCCCCCATCCCCCGCTGTAGGAGCACCACAGAGCCAACCAGGGTCACCAGGCCAACCGCCGGCAGGAACGCCAGCTTCCTCACCCACACAAGAATTGCCAGCCCAAGAGAATAATGGGCATACACCCCCAACACCAACACATCTACAAGGGGCCACATCACCCCACAGTCCTAGACCATCAGGCTCGGAAGGGACACCAAGGGCTGCACCCACCCCACCCCAGGAAGGAGAAATCTCCAGTGGTGGGAATTCGGCACAGTGGTCCCCTGAGGATGTTATGTATACTCTGTAGGTGGCCCATCCCTGCAGGACCTGGAGGCGGCCATGAGGAAGCGGCTTTGAAGCTGACCCAAATAGCCCATATGATTGAGGAATATAAACGAGCCCATCCCAGCTCTGCCCCTCAAGAAGGCCAGCCTCTTCCTCACGTTTGAAGTCTGTTTTTATAATTGGCCCCTAGTTTATGGGATTTTTTGACTGACTTCTAGAATTAATGGACCCTGTTGGTCCAGTGTTTTAATAAACAATACTGTGTTTTAAACCATGGACCCTTGTTAAGTGTTTTTGTGAATGTATGTATATGTTTAATATTTGTTACCCCTGTAAACAGGGTTTTACCCCATACCATTATTACGTAAGAAAGGTTGACACGATACCACAAGTACATATTTGTGTCCTCAAATGTGTTTTTTTGTCCCAGGAAAGAGATGCATGTCCCAGTATGGTGTACCAACAACGTATGGTGACATAATGTCTGATTTATAGGGGTACATAAGCATTGGGGACATATGTACAGGACCCAGGGACAGGCCTTTGTGGTGACACTGTATGGTGCCTGTGTGTGTTTGCCTCCATATACATGTATTTCATTACACATATTCTGTACACACACATGGAGAAGGAAATGTTAGGTCATAAATACATATGGCCCACATAACTGCAAACACACAAATATATGTGCACACACATACTTTCAAGGCTCCAATATTCTCCTGACCAAAAAAGCAACAGTGATTTTATTAGCCAACGTAGTAGCACAACACACATTACATAAAAACACCATACGGCTTCACTATACAATTACTCAACACGCGAGCGCCGTGTTTTGCCTTGTTGCCCACGCCAATGCATCTAGAAATAATCCGCTACACATCACACGAGAGTTGACTGAGCACCGAGCCAATACGCACATGCACGATTACATTTAACGATGTGGCGCTGCGAACAAGGACACAGTAATTGGTGTTTGTTTGCAACCAATCACACGTCTTTGAGACGTCACAAAACATAATGTGAGCGCCTACCTCCGAGACGCGGGACAAAACAACGCCCACATCGCTAATGTGGTTGCTCTTTGTGACGCGGAACCGGCCACCAGCGACTTGATCCCCCGTAGGGCTTGGGCGACGCACAGGCAACTTCCGGGCAGGCTCATCGCCTAAGCGTCGCCTGAGTTGTCGCCACGTGTAAATAGGCAACGGCGACGTTGGGCGACACGCAAAAACGTGCGTGCGCACGTGCGTCGCCATAGAAATCGCCAGCGATATGTCCAGGTGTGACGGTACCCATAGAGACATACCTCAAGCGACTTGCAGCTGTAATCGCAGCAAAAGGTGGCGCTACAAAGTATTAAATCAAGGGGGCCGAATAATATTGCACCCCCACTTTTCAGTTTTTTATTTGTTAAAAAAGGTTAAAATATCCAATAAATTTCGTTCCACGTCACAATTGTGTCCCACTTGTTGATTCTTCACAAAAAAATTTGAATGTATATCTTTATGTTTCAAGACTGAAATGTGGAAAAAGGTTGAAAGGTTCAAGGGGGCCAAATACTTTCACAAGGCACTATATATATATATACTAGCTGGGTGCCCGATGCACATGCATCGGGATTCTAGAAGAGCGAGTCTCTGACTCGCAATGGCCGCTGCGCGGCCAATGCTTCGGGCGTATCCACATGACCACGCTGACTCGCAGCGCGAGCGGACTCAGAAGGGGCAAAAAACCCATTCATGATTATTTAATAGATATATACACATACACACTGTGTGCAGAATTATTAGGCAAATGAGTGTTTTGATCACATGATACTTTTTATACATGTCCTATTCCAAGCTGTCTAGGCTTGAGAGCCCACTACCATTTGAGTAAATCAGGTGATGTGCATCTCTGTAAAGAGGAGGGGAGTGGTGTAATGACATCAACACCCTATATAAGGTGTGCTTAATTATTAGGCAAATGCCTTTCCTTATGGTGGGTTTACACACACCAATTTATCTGTTCAATCTCTGAACCAATCTCTGGTTGCAGTGAAATCATGGATACATTGCACCATTTTGTGGCTGTGTACAACATGGAGCAATGTATCCATGATTTCACTGCAACCAGAGATTGGTTCAGAGATTGAACAGATAAATTGGTGTGTGTAAACCCACCATCAGGCAAAATGGGTCAGAATAGAGATTTGACGGGCTCTGAAAAGTACAAAATTGTGAGATGCCTTGCAGAGAGATGCAGCAGTCTTGAAATTGCCAAACTTTTGAAGCGTGATCACCGAACAATCAAGCGTTTCATGGCAAATAACCAACAGGGTCGCAAGAAGCGTGTTGGGCAAAAAAGGCGCAAAATAACTGCCCATGAATTGAGGAAAATCAAGCCTGAAGCTGCCAAGATAACATATGCCACCAGTTTTGCCATATTTCAGAGCTGCAACGTTACTGGAGTATCAAAAAGCACAAGGTGTGCCATACTTAGGGACATGGCCAAGGTAAGGAAGGCTGAAAAACGACCACCTTTGAACAAGAAACATAACATAAAACGTCAAGACTGGGACAAGAAATATCTTAAGACTGATTTTTCAAAGGTTTTATGGACTGATAAAATGAGAGTGATTCTTGATGGGCCAGATTGAACAGTGTCTGGGAGGCTGTGATGGCTGCTGCACACAATGTTGATCGTAAACAGATCAAACACTTGACAGAATCTATGGATGGAAGGCTGTTGAGTGTCATCATAAAGAAAGGTGGCTATATTGGTCACAAATTTTTGGGGTTTTGTTTTTGCATGTCAGAAATGTTTATTTTTAAATTTTGTGCAGTTATGTTGGTTTACCTGGTAAAAATAAACAAGTGAGATGGGAATATATTAAGTTTTTATTAAGTTGCCTAATAATTCTGCTCAGTAATAGCTACCTGCACAAACAGATATCCTCCTAAGGCTGGGGTCACACACACAGATAATTATGCAGATATTGTTCACAGATCTCTGGTTGCAGTGAAATCATGGACACATTGCTCCATTTGTATACAGCCACAAAATGGAACCATGTATCCATGATTTCACTGCAACCAGAGATCTGTGAACAATATCTGCCCAGATATCTGTGTGTGTGACCCCAGCCTTAGATAGCCAAATCTATAAAAAAAAGGGACATGGCCAAGGTAAGGAAGGCTGAAAAACGACCACCTTTGAACAAGAAACATAACATAAAACGTCAAGACTGGGACAAGAAATATCTTAAGACTGATTTTTCAAAGGTTTTATGGACTGATAAAATGAGAGTGATTCTTGATGGGCCAGATTGATGGGCCAGAGGCTGGATCACTAAAGGGCAGAGAGCTCCACTCAGACTCAGATGCCAGCAAGGTGGAGGTGGTGTACTGGTATGGGCTGGTATCATCAAAGATGAACTTGTGGGACCTTTTCGGGTTGAGGATGGAGTGAAGCTCAACTCCCAGACATACTGCCAGTTTCTGGAAGACAACTTCTTCAAGCAGTGGTACAGGAAGAAGTCGGTATCGTTCAAGAAAAACATGATTTTCATGCAGGACAATGCTCCATCACATGCATCCAACTACTACACAGCGTGGCTGGCCAGTAAAGGTCGAAAAGAAGAAAAAATAATGACTTGGCCCCCTTGTTCACCTGATCTGAACCCCATAGAGAACCTGTGGTCCCTCATAAAATGTGAGATCTACAGGTAGGGAAAACAGTACACCTCTCGGAACAGAGTCTGGGAGGCTGTAGTGGCTGCTGCACGCAATGTTGATCGTAAACAGATCAAGCAACTGACAGGTTCTATGGATGGAAGTCTGCTGAACGTCATCATAAAGAAAGGGAGCTATATTGGTCACTAATTTTTTGTGCTGTGTTTTTGCATGTCAGAAATGTTTTTTTTCTAATTTTTGTGCAGTTATATTGGTATGCCTGGTGAAAATAAACAAGTGAGATGGGAATATATTTGTTTTTTATTAAGTTGCCGAAGAATGCTGCACAGTAATAGTTACCTGCACAAACAGATATCCTCCTAAGATAGCCAAATCTAAAAAAAAAAAACACTCCAACTTCCAAAAATATTAAGCTTTAATATTTGAGTCTTTTGGGTTGATTGAGAACATAGTTGTTGATCAATAATAAAAATAATCATCTACAATACAACTTGTCTAATAATTCTGCACACAGTGTATATATTTTTGTTTTGGAAATATTGCTATGTCCTAATTGCCATAGCAGAGTGCCGCTTTTTTCTTCTATTGTAAGTATTGTATTTGGTGTGCACCTGCGCTCACTGATAGGATTGAGTGCCACAGTCATTTTTGTATGTTAGTATGGGTTTATGACTCACCCCAATGGGGGCCATGGGGTACTCGGAGCCGGGCCTCCCAAAGTCCTCGGGTAACTAGGGGGAGGTCACGGTGGTGTGACCCGGTCCGTGGCCTTCCGGATAGGCTCTCAATAAAAAGGGAGTTAGGGGTTAGGGAGTAGTCTGTCGTGACGCCACCCGTGGTATGTGGCTTTAGTGGCCACTGCTGCAGGCTGGGACCTCTGGGGATGATGGATTGTCAGCTGTGATGGTATTACTCTCCACAGGTGGAGCAGATCTCCAGGCCATCCAGATTAAGGGGGTATTTGGGTTCTGGAGAGCCTGTGGGGCTGAGCTGGCTGCAGGGATGGATCGAGACTTCTCCCAGGCAGGCTCCTGCTGCTGGCGCAGAGTTTCAGTCTACCGCTCCTCAGGCGGGAAATAAACAGTATCACACAGTTCTGAGTTCCAAACCTGGTTTGCTTCAGTTCTCTCTCTGCATGTACCACAGGTCAAGTACATTGGTGGTCCAGGTAGTCCTTAGCAACCAGGATGGCTTGTCCAATACATCCCTTACGTGTTCCTTCCCTCTCCGTCCTTCCTTTCTTAGCGCTGCCTGCTCTCCTCCTTCCTGCACGCGCCTCCGCACAGAGCCCCAATCCAGCAGCCACGGGCCTTGTCAGGCGACCGGCTATATCCCCTGACCCTAGTGTGGCTGCCTTCTTGGCGGATGTGCCAGGAGTTGGCCACAGCTCCTTTGGCCACCGATTCCGTGGTTCGAGCTTGGAGTCTTCTCGCCACCTTTCAGGGTTGGGTCCTTGGTGCTCGCCCTGCCCCCTCCGCTTCACTTCAGACTCGGGCGTATCGCTCACTGCCCGCGCCCCTAGGGCTCCCTCTGTCTCCTCGCGGTCTCTGGCCTCGTGGCCCGAGACGAGCCTCATCTCTGCTCAAGTCCTCCGGGTCCGTCCTCTCTGCCCTCTCTCCAACTGACCTCCCACTTCCCGTGGTGTTTTCCCTTTGTCCTCTGCTTTTCCCACCCATCACCTTTCTCCCCCCACCATCTCACGGGCCGCCTGAGCCGTCCCACCCCCTGTGTTCACTTGCTATCCCTGGGACCGGGTGCGTTGGTGGGTGACTAGATTTTCCAACTCTGGTTACCGGAGATGGAAATATCGCACCCATTAGGCGGGTGCAGTACCCCTTCGTGATGACCAGACCGCAGAGGCGACACATTTACACCCTCTGTTGTGCACCTTCCCCGCCCTGGACATGTTTAAGCTAGTGTTCTCTGTTATCAGTTTTTCCTTTTTTTTCCAATTGCAGGTTTTTAACTCAGATAGAGGCTGAAAATTGAGTATAGGGACCCAGTCAAGCAGACATGCCTCAACGTGGCGACTGGGTGGTTTATCGATATGGCCATATTTATAAATGTCCTGGAGTAGAATTCTGAATCTTGCTAATATAACACTACTCATTATTCAGTCAACATATCTACAGCTTTCCGACTGTATTTTGATAATATAGCTGCAACACAGATAAAGGGAAATGACGAGCACAGAGAGAGGGGTACTCGGGTACCTGGATGGGTTGATGGCTGTGTCGGGGAATCACAGGTGGCCGGGTTCCCGTTTCCGTGCCCTGGCTGTCATTTGTTTGGTGGAGGGAATATTTACAAGGATTAATAGTCCGTAACGCCACCTGTGGATCCTGGTAATGTTGGTACCAGCGCTGCGGGCAGGCCACTGAGGTGATGGGATGCAGCTTAGTATAGTACAGCTCCCCACCTGTGGAGCTTACCTCAGGGCAGCGGGGATGGATGAGGGGAGTAGTTGTTCTTATCCCTATGAGGATGCTGAGGCCCTCCGGGCACCAGCGGGCAGGAAGACAGACACTGTTTCAGCTTCAACGTCCTTTCACTGGTACCGGCAGATGTCACACAAGTCACGGTACAGTCTGGAAAAACGGGGACATAGCTGTGGGTTCGGTGAGCCCCTATGGAGTCTGAAGATGTTCTTCTCTTTATATCTTTCGGGGCCTAAGTTTTATCTTCTTCTCTGTCTTTAACCACCTTTGTAGAGCTCTCTCGCCAGTCCCCTGGTCTTGTACGGTTAGGTACGGATTGTCCTTGACCGGTACGGACGGAGCAGCAGGAACGCACACTCTCCCGCCACCGGAATCCAGGCCTTTACCTTCGTAGTCTTGGACTAATTATGGGCCTGAGCAGTGAGGTACCGTCTTTTGGCGCCTACGGCTACCCAGTTTTAGAGCCTGCGGCTCGTCGGTTTACAGTCAGGGATGAACCGCTGACCGCCTCGGCTTCCGTGTTGCCGGTGTTGACCCAGACGTTTTCAGCCGGCTCCAACTGGTGCTGGATCGTCCCCTTCTGTCCCGGGTCACCCTCCTAGAGATGGGTGATCCTCCTATCACTCCAGCTGTCAGGCACGTCCTAACTCACTGCCTTCCCAGAACTGTCTGACTAAAAACTCTCAACTTCCTGGTTTTCCCACTCTAACCTAGGCTCCACCCCTGAGACTTACTGTATATCAGTCCCCCCTATTCTAAGGTGTCCTAGTGTTGGGTACTAATACAGACTCCATAAGCACAATCCCAAACCCTTAGCTACAGAGGCACTACACCTTCTATTTGGGGTGCAGTACCTCCCTGTGGCGCCTAGCCATAGGGGTGCCACACATATTGTTAAACTATTTTTCCAACATAAAGCCTCCACCTTTAATGCTGCATGCACACAATCAGGAATTGCAGCATTTTGGACGCAGCGTATTGCCGCTGCAAATCCAAAGCGCTGCGTGTACAGTACCAGCATAGTGGATGGGATTTCAAGAAATCCCATGTCCACTATGCTTCTCCTGACCGCAGCGTGTTTTCAGTTGCGGTGCGAGTTGCCGGACTTCCGCATCTCTTATCATCTGTTAATTTCATGCTGCGGAGTCAGAAGAGATCACCAGCAGGTGAACGCAGGGAGAAGCCGCCCAGAAAATGCAGATCGTGAGTACAGAGCGACTGCGGTCTCCCTGCGTTCACTCGCGGGTTCCCGTAGGTCCAGAGACACTGTGTCCAACATACAGTGCCTTCGGATCGTGTGCACACAGCCTTATTACTGATCTATTACTTCAGTACATTGATCTGCATCTAAGCACCAAACTCCCTCTGCAGATGGCAAAAAATATCATTTATACCTCTTCTGGCATATACTTTGGAATGATAGGTGTTTTTATTCCTTTTCTCAGCACCTAATCAAACCCTGCCTCTACTGTCTTCCCAGCTTGATTGATGTGTATGACGCATACTACCTAACCTACAGATTGTTATGATTAATGCATCTGTGCAACTAAAGTACAAGCCTGTGTAGGCACATGTTCCTCTGCCCTACTAATGGCAGAGCAAAGTTCTGTAATGTGCTAGCACCTATAAGCTGCAAGTAAGGGTGGAGGCACATGAGCGTATGACTCGCGCGAGTGCTATGTGAGAAAAACTCGCATTGCACTCGAACCAGTATCAGTAAATGATACTGGTCATATTAGCATAAGGGAGAAAAAGAACCACTGTAATAAGGGTGCACACTGTATGCAGTGAAAAAGTGCACAATTTTATTAAGTGTGATAGTGGAACAGCAGGTTCAGACAAAGAACATACATAAAAACAATTAAAATGAAGTTACAGAGTAACAGAAACACTGGAAACCCGCACACTCCTGTTACCATG